>CM055127.1:127885807-128095807 GCA_029206835.1 Rana muscosa | reverse complement strand
CTTAGGTATGTAAAACGGGGGCCCAGGTTTTTTTCACCTTAATGCATAGGATGCATTAAGTTGAAAAAAAACGAACCTTTACAACCCCTTTAAGCATGGTGGTGGGAGTGTCATGGTCTAAGGCTGCAGAAGTGCTGCCCACACTGGGGAGCTACAGTTCATTGAGGGAACCATGAATGCCAACATGCACTGTGACATACTGAAGCAGAGCATAATCCCCCTCCCTTCAGAGACTGGGCCGCAGGGCAGTATTTCAACATGATAACGACCCCAAACACACCTCCAAGACGACCACTGCCTTGCTAATGAAGCTGAGGGTAAAGGTGATGGACTGGCCAAGTATGTCTCCAGGCCTAAACCCTATTGAGCATCTGTGGGACATCCTCAAATGGAAGGTGGAGGAGCGCAAGGTCTCTAACATCCCCCAGCTCCGTAATGTCATGGAGGAATGGAAGAGGACTCCAGGGGCAACCTGTGAAGCTCTGGTGAACTCCGTGCCCAAGAGGGTTAAGGCAGTGCTGGAAAATAATGGTGGCCACACAAAATATTGACTTTGTGCCCAATTTGGACATTTTTACTTAGGGGTGTACTCACTTTTGTTGCCAGCAGTTTAGACATTAATGGCTGTGTGTTGAGTTATTTTGAGGGGACAGCAAATTTACACTGTTATACAAGCTGTACACTCACTACTTTACATTGTAGGAAAGTGTCATTTCTTCAGTGTTGTCACCTGAAAAGATCTAACAAAATATTTACAAAGATGTGAGGGGTGTACTCACTTTTGTGAGATACTGTGTATAAAGGAAGGAAGGAAGAAATATGTAGAGGATGTCAGATGTGATCTAAATATTATAGACTTTTTGGTGGATTGACCTCTGATGGGGCCTGCATAATGCTGGGGCCAAAATCATGCGGAAGAACCAACTATATGGCATTGGTGGAGCCTCTCCTTTTGTCTCTGAGATAAGTTACCACTATTAGTAAGGAATGGATTCTAGACATGTGCAATTCGTTTAGTTACGAATTCATTATTCGTCAAAATTCGTTATATTCGTTAATTCGTAAACATACAAATGAACGAACGGTTTACTAAAATTACCAACGAAAAACAAATTATCGAAAAGAACGAATATGGAAAACAACGAAAATACGAAATTCTTAAATTAGAAACAGGGAAAATACGAAACAGTGAAAAAACGAAAACATAGAAACAACGAAAATACCGAACAAAGATTCAAAATAACAAAAATCAAAATGAACGAAAACTCGAAATTACAAATATTCGGAAAACGGAAATCAAAACAACGAAAATACCGAACAAAGATTCAAAATAACGAAAATCAAAATGAACGAAAAAAAAAAAAAACTAAATTACGAATATTCGGAAAACGAAAATCAAAACAAATTAGTTAGTTCTGAAATATTTCTGGACGTTGGCCAATAAGCTTGTCCCTTCCCCTGAAGAGGTTGTCCCTTCCCCCAATGAGCTTGTTTCTTATTCCCTTGTGTGTTTTTCTGTGTTAGACTGCAGTGCATTCCATCCAGAGTCCAGATAGGGTGTGGTTGGGTAGGTGGCACTGTTTTGGTGGATTTGTGAGTTAAGTTGTGACTTGTGAGAGAGAAATTCTTTGTTTCTTAAGCATACTCTGTCTAGATTCTAGTTTCTATATTACGAATTATGCCCTGATTACGAATCTACGAAAACAATGATACGAAAGTATAAATGAGCCAGTCAATCTCACGAAAGTACGATTTACAAAATTCCGAGAAGTAGTGTTTCGAATAAACGGAAAATGTATTCTAACGAAAGTACGAATGTAATTAAATCTACAAAAGTACAATTTTCCAATCAACGGAAATTAGACACGGAAATACGAATCATTGCAAATCAACGAAAATATAGTTCTTACGAAAATACGAACGCGGCCGAATATAAAATATAACGAAAGATCCGAATTTCGAATCAACGTAAATTAGACTAACGGAAAAACGAATCAACGGAAAAATAACCCTTACGGAAATACGAAAGAGTCCGAATACGATAACCCACGTCTTACGAATCGTTACGAATCAACCGAAACTAACAGAAACAAAACCAAACTAAACAAATTTTTATGTTGTGCACATGTGTAATGGATTCTTCCCACTCACCTATCTCACACTGACCATCAATGTAAAGTGGCATGTCTTCACAAACCACCTAAGTGAGCACTACGTTGACCACCAAAATAATGGAAGTCTGTCTTCATTTCTTTCTGTTTATTATTATTATATGAACAATTTTAATTTCATGAATTTTACTGCATATAATTTTGTTGGATAGTCTAGGTACGCCACATTCTTTATTCTTTTGTTTATTGTTAGTACATCTAATTCTTATTGATCATGCTAATATAGTCATTAGTAGCAGGGTTCCCTTAAAATGTTTTTAAGAGTTTCTTTGGGGCAAACTAGTTGAGAAAAGCTGCAATCGAGTAACAGGGAGTGTAAAACAGGGAACAAACGTGAACCCGTCTTTTTGCAACATACCTGCTAACCGTCCAGTTGATCCTTCATGTAGCATCTGACCTACTTTCAGATGCTCGGTCGCCTAAGATGATGTGTTTTACAACATTCCACTCCTATAGAGGCAACTGGAGTGAAACGAAAATTTCTCTGTTTATAAAATATTATATCTGTGTTGTAATCATTTACCTGGCTAATATTTCCAACTCCTGCTCGGGGGCGAGAAAATAATTAGACTGTGTCATTCCCAGACGGTACAGTAGGGGGCAGAATATAAAGGTAGATCTTACGTGGAGCCACACTGATTGATGTAGCCCCCAACTTCATGTAAAAGGTTTAAAAGTTACATGGAATGGTAACAAATATACTTTTAGTGCTATGTAGAAGCATGCTTTCTTACAGTAATACCTACTGTGATAATTGTATGGACACATGGAAAATGTATTCCATGGTTATCTGATAAATAATATTACATGAAAATATCTTATTAGCCCAGAGCTAATAGGCAGAACGTATTTTCTTTTTATTTGCTGTGTTTTTTCAGCTTTAGGAGTAATAACACAGCACCTGTTTTTCTAGTTAGCATGACGATGGTCTGCTAGCTGTACAAAGGCGTAATTAGAACCTTAAGGCCCCTTTCACACTGGGGCGTTTTTCATGCGGTTTAGCGCTAATAATAGCGCTGTTATACTGCATGAAAAAATCCTGCCCTGTGCCTTCAATGTGAAAGCCCGAAGGCTTTCACACTGAAGCGGTGCGCTAGCAGGACCGCTCCAAAAGTCCTGCTAGCCGCTTCTTTACAGCGGTAAAGGAGCGGTGTGTTCACCGCTCCTTTACCGCGGTCTCCCATTGAAATCAATGGGACAGCGCGGTAATACCGCCCGCAAACCGCGACAATAGCGGCAATAGCGGCAATAGCTCCCCTAGCGACCGCATACCGCGGTAAGAACGACGGTATAGCAGCGCTGAAAATCGCGCTGCTATACCGCCACCGCTCCTGCCCGCCCCAGTGTGAAAGGGGCCTTAGGGTCCTGGTGTAAGAAACCATAAAGGCCCCCCCCTGACCTCCAGTCAGAGCCCACCACGGTGGCGAAATGCCAGGGCCCAGTCACAAGTGCAACCTTTGCAACTATGGGATGCTCTGCTTTGGTGAATTATCAAGGGTCTAAATACATTGTATTATCAGAAGTATTGGGACACCTGCCTTTACACGCACATGAACTTTAATGGCATCCCAGTCCTAGTCCATAGGGTTCAATATTGAGTTGCTTTAAGCGTTGGTCCAAATCATTTGGTGGAGGGGAGATTATGGTGTGGGATTGTTTCTCTGGGGTTGGGCTTAGCCCCTTAGTTCCAGTGAAGAGAACTCTTAAGGCGTCAGCATAATAAGATATTTTGGTCAATTTAATGCTTCCAACCTTGTGGGAACAGTTTGGGTATGGCCCCTTCCTGTTCCAACATGACTGCACAAAGCAAGGTCCATAAAGACATGGATGAGCGAGTTTGGGGTGGAGGAACTTGACTGACCTTAACCCGATAGAACACCTTTGGGATGAATTAGAGCGGAGACTGCGATCCAGGCCTTCTCGTCCAACATCAGTGCCTGACCTCACAAATGCGCTTCTGGAAGAATGGTGAAACAATCCCATAGACACACATTTCTAAACCTTGTGGACAGCCTTCCCAGAAGAGTTGAAGTTGTTATAGCTGCAAAGGGTGGGCCAATTCAATATTGAACCCTACGGACTAAGACTGGGATACCATTAAATTTCATGTGCGTGTAAAGGCAGGTGTTCTAATACTTTTGACAATATAGTGTAACTCTAATATTTCACCTTTAAAACACAGAAAGGAGATTGAGGACACAGTATTAAATCTCCTTCTTTGCAACCTTAGCTGTACAAAATGAATGGACAGGAATAGCTCTGTACAGAGCTTCCTGTTCATTCAAGAACTGAAGCATAGTAAACACAGTTATGAATGAACAGAGTAAGTGATCGGTATGGATCATGACTCTATTCATTAAGACAAGGAAGGGGCCAGTAAATGACTCATTTACTGGCCCCCTCCCCTCTCTCCATCCTTACAGATCCCCCACAGCATACTTTTCAACACAGAGGAACCCTTGAAAAAAGTTGCCGGTCTCAGGGAACCCCTGCTAAAATTACTATATCTAAAACTCATGATACATTAGTGTGATGGTCAGTGGGAAGAACGCTCCGTACACATGTGGCCATTGGGAAGAATTACACCTCCTTACAGACAGATAAAGATAACAATGGTGTTAATGGGAACTTCCCTGAGAGGCAGAAATTGCTTGTTGCAATTTAACTTTTTGTCCTAAAAGCAAAACGCTATGTGTGACGGAAAAATAACACTGCACATCACCCTGAACACACCATCCCCACCGTGAAACATGGTGGTGGCAGCATCATGTCGTGGGGATGCTTTTCTTCAGCAGGGACAGGGAAGCTGGTCAGAGTTGATAGGAAGATGGATGGAGCCAAATACAGGGCAATCTTAGAAAAAATACTGTTATGCCCTGTACACACGACCGGACTGTCCGTCGGAATAAAGTACGATGGTTTGTCCGACGGAGTTCCGACGGAATTCCGCTCAAGCTGTCTTGCATACAGACGGTCACACTAAAATCCGACCGTCAAAAACGCGGTGACGTACAACACTACGACGAGCCGAGAAAAATGAAGTTCAATGCTTCCGAGCATGCGTCGACTTGATTCAGAGCATGCGTGGTTTTTAGTCCGTCGGAATTGCATCCAGACGAACTGACTTTCTGATAGAAATTTTTGTCTGTCGGAAAAAAAGAGAACAAGTTCTCTATCTAAGTCCGTCGGAATTTCCAAAGGAAAAAGTCCGATGGGACATACACACGGACGGAATATCCGATGAAAAGAGCCCGTCTGACTTTTTCCATCAGAAAATCCGGTCGTGTGTACAAGGCATTAGAGTCTGCAAAAGACTTGAGACTGGAGCAGAGGTTCACCTTCCAGCAGGACAATGACCCTAAATATACAGCCAGAGCTACAATGGACTGGTTTAGATCAAAGTATATTCATGTGTTAGAATGGCCCAGTCAAAGTCCAGACCTAAATCTAATTAAGAATCTGTGGCAAGACTTGAAAATTGCTGTTCAGACGCTCTCCATCCAATCTGACAGAACTTGAGCTATTTTGCAAAGAAGAATGAGCACAAATGTCACTCTCTAGATGTGCAAAGCTGGTAGAGACATCCCCAAAAAGACTTGCAGCTGCAACTGTAGCGAAAGTGGGTTCTATAAAGTATTGACTCTTTGGAAATTTGGAAAACCATTTATAATTTTCCTTCCACTTCACAATTATGTGCCACTTTGTGTTGGTCTATCACATAAAATCCCAATAAAATACATTTACGTTTTTGGTTGTAACAAAATTTGGAAAGTTTCAAGGGTATGAATACTTTTTCAAGGCACTGTAAACATGATGCCACTGAGCAACCATCATCCTTCAGTTTACTGTCCAGATAGGCACTTGGTTTGTAAATTTTTTGAAACACTTCCTATTATGAACAAATGTTATGGGATGTCTAATTACTTTGGCTCCAGATATTTATATAGAGTTTCCTTTCTCTGTTTTAGCGGTGACCAGGAGCAGCCAATAAAATCTTACTTACCCAGAAATTGATAAATCTTGAGTTTCTGCACTTTTCATTATTAAATAACCAAAACTGAGTTAAAGTGACACTAAAGTCTGGTTTAAAAAAAAAAAAAAAAAAAATCTATTCAAGTTTTTATCTCAGAAAAGTTCCTTCTATTCCAAATCTCCAAATTAGATTTTTTTTCTGCTGTGATCTAATTTCAAGGTAGACGGTGGCTACGTTTGTACTCCATGGTCCCACTGTACAGGCAGTCCCCGAGTTACGGACATCTGACTTGCGAACGACTCCTACTTACGAACGGGAGGCGGCGTGATGTCTCTGCCGTTCTGCACTTTTCGACGGCGGGCACATTTCGACAGAACATCTAAAAGGGTACTGTTCCGACTTATGAACAAATTCGACTTAAAGTGGAGCTCCACCCTAAATAGCAACTTTTGCTATTTGGAACCCTCCCCCCCTCCGGTGTCACAATTGACACCTTTCAGGGGGGAGGGGGGTGAAGATACCTGTCTAAGACAGGTATTTTCACCCACATCCGGGAGTCCTGTCTCCGGGAATCTGCGGGAGTTACGTCACTTCCCGCAGACTTCCCGTAGTGTTCTGGGAGACACTCGGCTCCCAGAACACAGGAGCACCAATCAGAATGGCGCAGCGCGACTCGCGCATGCGCCGTAGGGAACCGGGCATGAAGCCGCAGGGCTTCACTTCCTGGTTCCCTCAGCGAGGATGGCGGAGGGAGCAGCAGAGCGACGAGCGGTCGCTCGTCCTCTGCTGCGGACGTCGCTGGACTCCAGGACAGGTAAGTGTCCAAATATTAAAAGCCAGCAGCTGCTGTAGCTGTAGCTGCTGGCTTTTAATATTTTTTTTTCCGGCGGAGCTCCGCTTTAAGTACAAACCTACAGTCCCTAGCCCATTCGTAACTCGGGGACTGTCTGTAAGTAGAAACATGGCCACCCTCTTTTTGCTTGCTCCCCACATGGACTATGAGATGTGTAGGGTGCATAGAGCAATGTACATGACCGTAACTAACATGCACTGCTCGTTCCAAACAAATGGAAGTGACGGGGAAATGGAGAGGTTTGCAGAAAAGCAGCATGTTTTTTTTTTTTCTATAAAATTGATTTGAGGGCCATTATCGTGAAAAATGTAAAGGTGAATAACCACTGTACACCCTCCTCACCCCCCTAGTCCTCACTGTACTTACCTCTGTGGATAATGAGCTGTCACTGCCCACTCAGCCACTCCGGGGATCGGCAATCCACGCTCTTTTACCCCTTCTTTTTGCAGGTCTTCCAAGACAGATCAGAGCGATTTTGATTGGTCAGCACCGGCATGGAAAAGTGATCTGATTCGTCTTGGAGGCCCTGCAGAAAGAATGGGGAGAACTGCAGGGAATTTCAAATCCTCAGACTGTTGTGTGGGTACTGATTCCTCGTCCCCCATGGAGGTAAGTACAGCAGGTACCAGGGATGTGAGGAGGATGTAGATTGTTAGTTCACCTTTTTAATTTTCTCTGAACTGGTGAACTAATCCTTGAAACAGTTGATGTGTATAGAATATTTTTGGAGAAAAAGGAAATAATTTGTTGCCGCTTTCGCACTACCGGCAGGCTAAACCGCAGCAGCAGGGCCGCCCTCAGGGGGTACAGGCAGTACACCTGTAAGGGGCCCAGAGGTAGGGGGCGCTGTGTTGTGTGTTTCAGCGCATCAAGCAGTTCCCTTTTTTCTGTGTCAACTTTGTTTGACGTTAATAAAATGACACTTAATTTATTTCACTCTTGAGGTGTGTTGCACCGCTGTACAGTGACACGGATCCCTTCCTGTACGCTACGATAAAATAGGTCTTCATGTCATGGCATGTCTTCATTTTTTGCAGCTCACTGCACTGCAGTGTGAACAGGACACATAGAAAACAATTGTTTTCTGTGTATTCTAGCGGTGTGTTGCATTCATCCAGTGCAGTAAAACGCAGGTCACTGCAGAATATGTGAACATGGCCTTAGTATCACTTTAACTAAGAGGAATGCTAATGACTGTCGTCACTCTGCCACTGACATTGGCACATATTGTACAGTACAGTATACTAATTGGCGGTTTTGAATTTTTTCCTTAGAAGCTCTGAATACAAACTAGTCAGCTCAAAAGCACTTTTGAAACCATCAAAGTCGGTTTATTGCGAATCCCCCTGAAGAAGGGGGATCTTTTGGCCCCCGAAATGTGTTGGTTGTGTTTTCTTGCTGTCAACTGATTACATCATTAAAAGACATTGGACTCTCAGACGTTTGCTTGGCGCTCTTATTGGCTTGATGATACATAATGCAAACCTGTGAATAATGTAATGCACGTTTTTGTTGCTGCAAACGTTCTTCTGCAAACTGCAAATCACACCAAAAAAGAGGGGGGTGTGGGGACATTTTTCAGGATTGACTGGTGTTGGTATAGACCAGGGGTCCCCAAACTTTCTAAACAAAGTGCCGGTTTACTGTCCTTCTGACTTTAGGGGGGTCGGACTGTGACCAGTGGAAGTTGAAAATGTCCTGGCTTCTAGTGAGAATACATAATGCCCTATCTTTGGTGCCAGTGGGAGGAATAGTGCCTCATAGTTGATGTCAGTGGAAGGAATGGTGCCCCGTTGTTGGTGTCAGTTGGAGGAATAGTGCCCCATCATTGATGTCAATGAAAAGAATTCTGCCCCATTGTTGGTGTCAGTGGGAGGAATAGTGGCCCATCGTTGGTATCAATGGAAGGAATTATGTCCCATCATTGGTGTCAGTGGGAGGAATTGTGCCCCATCATTGTTATTAATGGAAAGAATTCTGCCCCATTGTTGGTGTCAGTGGAAGGAATTTTGCCCTTTTGATGGACTCAGTGGGAGGAATAGTGGCCCATTACTGGTATCAATGGAAGGAATTATGCCCCATCGTTGGTGTCAATGGAAGGAATTATGCCCCATCGTTGGTGTCAATGGAAGGAATTGTACCCTACTGTTTGTGTCAGTGGAAGGAATTATGCCTAGGGATGCACCGATGCCACTTTTTTAACACTGAGTACGAGTACCGATACTTTACCTCAGGTACTCGCCGATACCAATTACCGATACCTTTCGCCTAGGAAGAGGTGTGGTTTGGGAGGTAGCGGTAGTTGAGGGTGGGGTGAAATAGGGATTGTGGGGTGGGAGAGTTGGGATGGAAAAGGCTGTGATCGCTGGGGGGAAGAGGATGGGAATAGGTAGGTTATTGGGAAAGATGGGGGCAGGGGTGACAGCTAGTAGAGGGAAGGAGGTGGAAACAGGCAGAAGTGACTGCAGACATGGTACAAGAGACTGTCAGAGACTGCAGACATGGTACAAGAGACTGTCAGAGACTGCAGACATGGTACAAGAGACTGTCAGAGACTGCAGACATGGTACAGGAGACCGTCAGAGACTGCAGACATGGTACAGGAGACCGTCAGAGACTGCAGACATGGTACAGGAGACCATCAGAGACTGCAGACATGGTACAGGAGACCGTCAGAGGCTGCAGGCATGGTACAGGAGGCAGCCAGAGAGTGCATAGTACAGGAGACAGCCAGAGAGTGCATGGTACAGGAGACAGCCAGAGAGTGCAGGCATGGTATAGGTACTCTATAGAGGAGCACTCCACTAATAGGATGGGAGATAGCCTGCACCTCCTCCTCTCTGCCGCTGCCTCTTGTCCCAGCCCTGAGTGCGGGGATTGAAGAGAAGCTCAGCGGCCACAATGTCCATGGTAGGGGGCCACAACTGAAATCTGGGGAGCACCCCCGTAGATCCGGCCGCTTCTTCTGTGTCTCATGGGGGAGGAGCTGGCCGGACAGCACATGGAGGAGGGAGAGAGCCCTGCTGCTCAGTGCAACAGGATACACACAGAGCCTCAGCATCCAGCCAGGGAGAGCCCGGAGTCAGAGCTGGAGGAAGGAGGTAGGCAGCGAGGAGAGAGGCTGGTGGGCTGTTAGGACGGGCTGGTGGGCTGTTAGGATGAGCGGGCCTGCACCTAGCGAATAGCGATGCCACTAGGAGGTGGAGGCGGGGATGGCACTGTCCCGAGGGGAGGAGGAAGCGGTCCGCTCCATAGCGATGTTACTTCGGTATCAGTTTCCGGTGTCGGAGCATTTTCACGAGTACCGATACTCACGAAAATGGCTAGTATTGGTGCTGATACTGATACTAGTATCGGTATCGGTGCAACCCTAATTATGCCCCATTGTTGGTATTAATGGAAGGAACTGTGCTCCATCGTTGGTGTCAGTGGGAGGAATAGTACCCATTGTTGGTATCATTAGGAGGAACAGTACCCATTGTTGGTATCAGTGGGAGGAATAGTACCCATTGTTGGTATCAGTGGGAGGAATAGTGGCCCATTACTGGTAACAATGGAAGGAATTTATGCCCCATCATTGGTGTCAATGGAAGGAACTGTGCTCCATCGTTGGTGTCAGTGGGAGGAATTGTGCCCTTTTGATGGACTCAGTGGGAGGAATAGTACCCATTGTTGGTATCAGTGGGAGGAATAGTACCCATTGTTGGTATCAGTGGGAGGAATAGTACCCATTGTTTGTATCAGTGGGAGGAATAGTACCCATTGTTGGTATCAGTGGGAGGAATAGTACCCATTGTTGGTATCAGTGGGAGGAATAGTACCCATTGTTTGTATCAGTGGGAGGAATAGTACCCATTGTTGGTATCAGTGGGAGGAATAGTACCCATTGTTGGTATCAGTGGGAGGAATAGTACCCATTGTTGGTATCAGTGGGAGGAATAGTACCCATTGTTGGTATCAGTGGGAGGAATAGTACCCATTGTTGGTATCAGTGGGAGGAATAGTACCCATTGTTTGTATCAGTGGGAGGAATAGTACCCATTGTTGGTATCAGTGGGAGGAATAGTACCCATTGTTGGTATCAGTGGGAGGAATAGTACCCATTGTTGGTATCAGTGGGAGGAATAGTACCCATTGTTGGTATCAGTGGGAGGAATAGTGGCCCATTACTGGTAACAATGGAAGGAATTTATGCCCCATCGTTGGTGTCAATGGAAGAAATTGTGCCCTATTGTTGGCGTCAGTAGGAGAAATAGTGGTCCATCGTCGGTATTAATGGAAGGAATTATGCTCCATCGTTGGTGTCAGTGGGAGGAATTGTGCCATTTTGATGGTGTCAGTGGGAAGAATAGTGCCCCATTGATGGTGTCAGTGACAGCAATTATTTTTTGTGCCAGTGGATGGTATGATGCCCCAAGGGAAGGGCCGCAGTTTTGGGACCACTGGTATAGACTGTCAGAAGTAACAGATAGTAGAGGAAGGACAAAGGAGACAGAAATTATACTCGGTGCTAGCGGCAAATACACACTATAGAAGGATAGGCTTTGTTCATTTTTTACAACCACTTTAAGAAGTTCCAACTTTGACTATCCCAGTCGTGCTTTTCACTGTGTTTGTGAGCCCTTTATAATTAGGAAGGAAGAGGTTATGGAGGAGACCCAGGATCACCTCCTGTGTGTATATGGGTTGCTGGCTGTGGACCCCAACAAACCCGACCGCCTCCCACCCCAGAAACTGCATTGTATCCCATCTTCCTCCCGCTTTGGCTATTGCATATTGCTCAGGCATCTTTTGCAGATGGAAATTCTTTTGATTGCACTTAAAATGGAATACGTTTACAGCAATTAGAAGGAGACAAAAGTCAAAGCAAGAAAGGCCCAACCACACAAAATAAAAATTAATGATCCCAGACCTTAAGGGGTAATAGACGTGTGGGGGAGGGGAAAGCTCGGACATATACAAAGCAAAAACAGCCAACATGTTGACAGTAATATAGCAAGAGAGCACTTTCACCCAATGAGTACATACAAGGGTATTATGAAGCCAAATTTCAAGACTCAAATAAATAGTTCCTTTCACCGTATCATGAGTAGAACATATTTAAATCCATAGTGCAATGATATGCAGTGATAGGCAACCCATCAGTTTTAAGCATTCGGACAGACCAATATAAGCTGATTTCTGATTGGATAGACAGCATTCTGAAGTTAGCGTAAAGCAGTATTAAACCCAAAAGCGATTATTTATTATATTGCAATGTACCAATTCTTAGATATGATGGCTGCATTTGTTTTCTTTTTTAGGCTTTCTTTCCTTTAATTTCATCTGATGATCCAGCCAGCAAGTCTATTGTTTGGTTTTTTTTCAACAAAAAATCTCTCTTGCAGTTACAGAGATGAGACAAACCATTTAACACTGGCAGGGGTGCTTGCAATGATCAGATTTTTTTAAAATGTATTTATTTATTTAGGTAAAACCTCTATCTCAAAAGGAAAAACTGTTCGCTGTAACTGATTATAAAGTTCAGCTTCAACAGCTGAATTAGATAGCAGGTGGAAAAGGGTTAGAACCTCAGTCAAGTTTAAAATGCTGTGTGCCCATAGAAGGGAGGGGCCTCTTGCTTCCTCGTCTGTCTCATAGACAGGAGGTGAAGAGAAATCTGTCAGTTGGGGACACAATCAGCTAAAAAGGGTTGTAACTAGAGTGACCAAGTGTCCCGTATTGCCCGGGACAGTCCCGCATTTTGCAGGTCTGTCCCGGGCACTTTCATACCAGGACACAGCCACCCCCCAGAGCTGATCTGATGCCCCCAAAAAAGGCCGCCACATTGCCGCTTTACTCACTGATAGTACTTGTCCTGGCCGGGAAGAGGCACAATCCCCGCCCCCTGCTTTTGATTGGAGAAATCATAAATCCCGCCTCTTGTGTCTAATCACTGTAGAGCCAGCGTTGGAACAAGGTAAAATGGGCCTCGGCTGGCCAGGACAAGTCCCCGGGACTGTGACGTCATTAGGGGCGGGGTCACTGGGTGGCATCACTCGGTGACCACGCCCATGCCTAAATAAGTGAATGTGCTCCGCTCATACGGCATTACAGCCGGAGACAGCGACGAGTCAACATCTCCAGGAGAGAAGAGGGAAGAAGGCGACGAAGAAGACCGGGCCCCCGCTAGCAAAAGAGCTGGAAGAAGATAGCGGAGGCCCGGCAGAAGGAAGAAAGAACCAGAAAGCGAGAGAAGAACCGGAGAGCGCGGAGATGACACCGGAGACCCCCGAAGTCGGAAGAGACCCCCTGAAGTTGGAAGAAGACCCCCGAAGTCGGAAGAGACCCCCGAAGTCGGAAGAAAACCCCCGGAGCTGACTAATAAATTACTTAAAAAACCTGTGTAGTGTTTTTATTGCCATTTTTTTTCCACCAGGTGAATGGGTAGGGGTACGATGTACCCCATACTCATTCACATAGGGTGGAAGGCCGGGATCTGGGGGCCCCCTTGTTAAAGGGGGCTCCTGGATTCTGATAAGCATACCCCGACAACCCCTGGTACGGTTCAGGGGGGGGGGGCGCTTGCTCGTCCCCACCCCCTTTCCTGACCGGCCGGGCTGCGTGCTCGGATAAGGGTCTGCTATGGATTTTGGGGGGACCCCCACGCCGGTTTTTTTTGGCGTAGGGGTTCCCGTTAAAGTCCATACCAGACCTAAGGGCCTGATATGCTCCTGGAGGGGAACCCATGCCGGTTTTTTATTTAAAATTTGGTGTGGAGTTCCCCCTCAAGATCCCTGTTCAGAACGCAACACATGTTGCGAATCAGATGCGTGCCCATAGAACATAATGGGCCTGAATTCGCACCTGAGCCGCACCGCAATGCCTAGAGAACGCACACGTTTTTTCGGCAATGCGCAGTGCGAATGCATCGCACATACAGTCATGCTCAAAATTGTTGGCACCCCAGAAATTTTTCCAGAAAATCAAGTATTTCTCACAGAAAAGTATTGCAGTAACACATGTTTTGCTATACACATGTTTATTCCCTTTGTGTGTATTGGAACAAATCAAAAAAAGGGAGGAAAAAAAGCAAATTGGACATAATGTCACACAAAACTTCAAAAATGGGCTGCTCAAAATTCTTGGCACCCTTTAAAAATTGGGGATAAATAAGATTGTTTCAAGCATGCGATGCTCCTGTAAACCTGGGGCAAGTAACAGGTGTGGGCAATATAAAAATCACACCTGAAAGCAGATAAAAAGGAGAGAAGTTCACTTAGTCTTTGCATTGTGTGTCTGTGTGTGCCACACTAAGCATGGACAACAGAAAGAGTAATTTTAAAGTTACCATTGCAGTGATGGGACTCCCCTCTCACTGCAAGGATTCTAGAGGAACATTAATCAGTTGCCGAGCGCCCTTTAGTAGTTTTACTGTTACAGGGTGGCTGCGCAGGATCACGTGATCCTGCACTCCCAGGTAGTGGGCGCGAGTGCGCGCCGACGGTAACTCAATGTCTGCCAGCACCCGCTGATCGTTTGGTACAGAGGCAGAACGTCAGTCTATGTAAACAAGGCAGATTGCCGTTCTGTAGTAGGGAAGTCATGGATCCTGTGTCCCTGCAAAGATCCATGTCTTCCCCTAGTAAAAGCACCTCCTACAGTACACTAAAACACCAGCTAGGCACACAGTTTAAGTGTTACTAAACCCAGGACTCTGCATTCACTATATCTGATCTCGCACAGTACACAGAGCATGGAAATGCAATAGTTTTAGTAAATATAAACTGCTAAATACATTTTCTCATCAGCAGTATATGTATAGCAGTCTTGTGACTTCTATCTGTGTCTGGTTAAAGCTTATAAGAGGAGTTTTTATTCTCCTCTGACTGTCCTATGAGACTGCAGGACCCCTGATCCTCTGTCTGGACAGTGCTGATTGGCCCTGTGCCGATCACATGCACTCTCCCAAAAGAAAAAAAAACTCTCTAGCAATGCACACCACACTGAGCATGTGCATCCTCACTCCTAGGGCTCAGTACTATCAGGAGATGGATTGGGGACAGTGGAAGAATGGGAGGATCAGAGAAGACAGGATCAAACTGCCTTTTTTACACAATGCAGAGGATTAACCCCTTAGGTTCCACAGTGAGTATAGCAAGCAGGCTTTGCTGCATATACAGACTGATTTTACTGTTGTGAGTTTAGTAACACTTTAACCCTTTGATTGCCCCTGATGTTAGTCCCTTCCCAGCCAGTGTCATTAGTTCAGTGACTGTGCATATTTTTAGCACTGAGAGCATTTTTAGCACTGGAGAGCATTAACCCCTTAGGTTCCACAGGGAGTATAACAAGCATGCTTTACTGAATATACAGACTGATTTTACTGTTGTGGGTTTAGTAACACTTTAATAAAGTCACTGGTTCAAAAAAAAATGTCAAAAGTGTCAGTTAGTGCCCGATTTGTTCGCCGCAATATCGCAGTCCCGCTATAAGTTGATGATCATGCAAATAAAAATTGCAGTATATATCCCACAGTTTGTAAACGCTATAACTTTTGCAGAAACCCATCAATATACGCCTATTGGGTTGTTTTTTTTTACCAAAAATATGTAGCAGAATACATATTGGCCTAAATTGATGAAGAAATTTGATTTTTCACGTTTTTATTGGATGTGATTCATAGCAGAAAGTAAAAAATATATTTATTTTTTTCAAAATTGTCTGTTTTTTTTTCAAATACCACCAAAAGAAAGCTCTATTGGTGGGGAAAAAAAGGACATAAGTTTTATTTGCGTGTAGCGATACCTCCAACTAAGGAGGCCGCAGAATTAGATTTGGGCCCTGAGTGCAGCTCCGCCAACCCCCGGCAATAGGCTCTATCCCCTTCTGGCACAGCTAGTACTAACAATCAATGATATATCCTATGCAATAGAATAACTAAGCAAGGACACAGTAATGAATTGTAATAGATAAAGTGTTTTACTTATTTTCTCTATATGGAAAAAAAAAGGGTAACAGTAATCACAGTTCAAGATAATCACTCCTAAGGGCAGCGTCCTGCCACTCTAACACACTATGTAGTAACACACGCTACAGGTGCGCCATACGGGCGACCGTTAACTAAGTGCCCTATGGCGCAGTAATCAAACACGCTAGAATCCCCACCAGGCCTGGTTCTAATATTTAACTTAGTCCTTCTTTCTTCACCGGCAGGTCTGTAATGGTGGTGCACGTTAAACAGAGTATAACTTTGTAATCCAAGGGGTATAGAACTTGGTTAAATAAAGCCGCAGGCTCAGTTCTGACAAGGCTCTTCAATAGGGGTATCAAAATAACTTGTAGGCCACGGCAGTCTATAGGCCTATATACAGTAACAGTATCTTAGCTGGGCTTATGCCCTCTCACCCGCCGGACTACGGATCCAGTCCGGGAAACCTCCACCGGCCGTGTCACACACACTCGATCTCTCCAACGATCGGGTCCCCGATCCAACAAGGCTGTAGCGCACAAAGTCAGATGCCACCCAGGCTCGCAGAGGGAGGTGGAAGGCTCTTTGGTGCAGAGCAAGGCCTCAGGCTTCAGGCCTTGCACTCCGACACATCCGCACAGGAGGATTCGTCTGTGAAGTCTCGTGTCCCAAAGAGGCCGAGCCCGGCCTCGCCTCCTCCTTTTATAACCCCTCCCATGAGTCTCTGCGGTGGAACATGTGAAGAATGGGGTTATGGGTGATGTAGTTTCTTCCCAATATTGGGGAATACCCCGCTACATGCGTAAAGTGTCGCCCGACCGCGCAATTGTCAGTTAAAGTAACGCAGCGCCGTATCGGAAAAAATGGCCTGGTCCTGATGAGGGGGAGGGGGGGGGATTCTTCCGGAGCTGAAGTGGTTAAAAATAAGTATTACTTTCCTTATCCATTGCTCCTGCAGACCCCTCCTTTCTGCACGACCGGTCCCCAAAGCCCCTTCTTTTTGCCGCTCAATTGGTCGCACCCTGACGTCATCACGTACAGTGCAGAGCCAGCAGTCCTGCATTGTAAGTGTCTGAGTGTCCTTCTGGGGGTGTCGGAGAGAAGAGGAGGGGGAGCAAGGGATAAAATAAGAAAAAAAGTTAGACCCCTTTCACACTGAGGGCGTTTTGCAGGCGCTATAGCATTAAAAATAGCGCCTGCAATCCGCCCTCAAACAGCTGCTCTATTGTCTCAAGTGTGAAAGCCCTCGGGCTTTCACACTGGAGCAGTGCGCTGGCAGGGCGTCAGAAAAAGTCCTGCCAGCAGCTTCTTTGGAGCGCATTAGGACCGGTGAACTCACCGCTCCTAATGCGCTCTTGCCCATGAAATCAATGGGCAGCACCGCCATACCGCCGGCAAAACACCGCAACAGCGGGCGGTTTTAACACTTTCTCGCCCGCTAGCGGGGGTTAAAAGCGCCCCGCTAGCGGCTGAAATGCGCCGCAAATCCGACGGTAAAATAGCAGCGTTTTACCGCTATTTTACCACCGACACTATGGGCGGCACCAGTGTGAAAGGGCTCTTAATATTCCTGTAGACGCAAACAAGAGAAACCCAAGACTGGTCTTGTCTCTGCCCCCCCTCCTGTAGTCTTCTGCATTCAGCCTGTAGTGGGTGGAGCCTGCCGGGCCCCTCCCACAGCTCTGCTCTCTGCACAGACTATGTACAGCACAGTGGTGATGTCACTGCTCCTTTTACAGGATAAAATCTGGGTTTGCAAAGGCATTTGGTGTACGCAAAGTGGATTTATATCCTTTGTGGCCATTGAGAAATACATTTTAATGAAAGTTTTTGTGAGCGGTGTTCATCTTGAAGCATGTATATAAATGAATGAGCATTGCAGGGACCCTATAATATATAATACACTGCATAGAATGTCGGCACTGCACCAATACAGAAAATAATATTAATAAACAAACCCCGCCATAGTCCGCGCTTCTCTGGGGTTACTTAAAGTTGAAAAAAAAAAGTATTAAATGCTTCCAGCCAATCGGAGGCGGCGCAAACATCAAGGTGAGCAGGGGAGACAAAATCTTTTTCTTTTGGGGGGGAGGGGGGGAGGGAGGAAATCAACATTTCGCAGACCTGTGTTAAAAATCCCAAATCCCCCAAATCGATAGCAGAGCGGCCCGACGCTTTAGGGAGCGCAGAATATAAAGAAGTGCGAGTTGTAAAGGTTTCTCTCCTTCATAAATAATGTACCGGGGTCTGGGACAAGGAAAGAAAGGGGCTGGGATTCCCCCTCCCAATACAAAATAAAAAAAGAGAAAGATCAACATCCCTTTTTATCTCCAGGAGTTCAGCAAAATGAAGAATGTTCAGGGGGCAGAGGAGGGGGGGGGGAGGGGAGGGGGGGGCGCCATTCTCTTGGGTGGTCAAAGTTCTTAACCCTTTCTATTTTGAACAGGTACCCTTCACTAGAAAACCTTCCCGATTTATTTGCTGCAGTCGTTTGTGAAAAGATGTTTTCCATAAGATACGATTTCTGAAATAGGCTTTTAAACCCAGGACTCTGCATTCACTATATCTGGTCTCCCACAGTACACAGAACATGGAAATACAATTATTTTAGTAATTATAAACTGCTAAATATCTTTTCTAATCAGCAGTATTTAACAGTCTTGTGACTTCTATCAATGTCTGGTTAAAGCTTGTAGGAGGAGTTTTCATTCTCCCCTGATTGTCCTATCAGGATGCAGGACCCCTGACCCTCTGTCTGGACAGTGCTGATTGGCCCTGTGCTGATCACATGCACCCTCCCAAGAGAAAAAAAAAAACTCTCTAGCAATACACATCAAACTACAAACACCAAGCATGTGCAGCCTGACTCCAGTAACTCTTTCTTATCCGGACATGTTTTGGAGACGATACAAGAAGAAGAGGATCAGAGAAGACAGGATCAGACAGCCTTTTTACACAATGGAGAAAATTAACCCCTTAGGCCGCGTACACACGACCGATTTTCTCGGCAAGAACCAGCAAGAAACTTGCTGGCAGAGATGTCTTGCCGAGTAAATCGGTCGTGTGTACGCGGCTATCGGGTTTCTCGTCGAGAAAACCGACAAGTAACCTCGACGAGAAAATAGAGATCCTGCTCTCTATTTTCTCATTGAGATTCTCGTCAGCCTGTTTCTCGACGAGAAAAGTGAGTGTGTGTACACTTACCTGTCCTCCCGGAAGCCCGCGCATGTTCGAAATGAATTCGACGCATGCGCGGTAGCTTCCTAGGCATACGTAGGGTATACCAAGATGGCGGCGACGGCATCAAATGTGACAAGCGCATGCTCGTCGTAGTCGATGACGTCACCGCGTACGCTCCATTCAAAGAACCGCGGGTTCTTTGAATCGAGCGTCTGTACACTCGGCCGGGACAAGTTTCTTGTCCAAGAATCTCGTCGAAAAAAACAACATGTTTTTTTCAACGAGAATCTCAGCCGTGTGTACGAGGCTTTAGGTTTCACAGGGAGTATAACAAGCATGCCTTACTGCATATACTGACTGATTTTATTGTTGTGGGTTTAATAACACAAACCAAATTTTGAAGTGCTTTAGAATGACATTTGTCAAGTCTTTGCATGGACTGAGAATATTCATAGGAAATTGTTCGTTCGGACATCTACTAGTGTATGGCCAGCTATAGACTAAAAGAACTATCTTGAGTGAACTGACATGTTAAGGGCTTGTACACACTAGCCTTGCCCTCTGAAGAACGATCCATATTCAGATCACTCTTCAGAGATTATTGCACAGGTGTTGTATTTATATTTAACCCCTTGAGCACTGCGCTAGCACGCCGCAACCACGTGCATTGCATGGCAGGGCAGTTGAAGAGTGGCCCCATTCTTTTGAATGGGTTGTGTTCAGTGGGTGGTAGTGCCTGGTGAAAGAGACAAGCGGAGGGGGGGAGGGGGTAGAGACGTGGTTCAACCATGGGGTTTTATCACCCCCCAACAGCTAATGTGAATGACCCCTAAGGGTAGATTTTCAACATGTGTCTAAATCTCCCTTTTCTCTGAAGCCCGATCCACGTTCCAATCGCTCTCCAGAGGATATAGGTAGGCGGCGGGGGAAGCGATGTGACGCCTCCTCGCCGCCTGTTTTAACCCCATTTTTGCCGACAAGCTTGCCGCAACCGGGGGGATTTGCAGAGCTTCCCCATTTGCTAGAGTGTGTAGGCGGAAAAAGCCTGCCATGCGGTTGGGGGGCCACAAAAGTGCTTGGTTGAGCCGTATTTTTGCTGCCCGCCAAATGCCCCCCCTAAGCTGCAATAGGCAGCAGATTGGGGTGTTTACATGCCATGGTCACGATGTCTCACTTTTCTACATGCCGGGTAAACTTTACTGTGGGAGCAAAGTGAAGCGCCGCGACTGCGGCATGTAAACACCCCAATCTGCTGCCTATTGCAGCTTAAAGTCTCATTTTCTTCTATTAAAATAATAACCATGTTATACTTACCTGCTCTGTGCAGTATATTTGCACAGAACAGCCCCGATCCTCCTCTTCTCGGCTCCCTCTTCTGTGCTTTCCGCTCCTATTGAGTGCCCAGACAGCAAGCAGCTTGCTATGGGGGCATCCAAGCTGAGCTGCAGCTCCTGGTATCCATTCATACACGGAGCCGTGGTTTGCCCCGCCCATTCTCTCTCCTGATTGGGTAACTGAGTTTGATTGACGGCAGCAGGAGCCAGTGGCGCGGCTGCTGTGTCTCAGCTAATCATATTCCTGGACGGCCAAGACACTCGTGGGCATCGCTGGATTAAGATGGGGCTCAGGCAAATATTAGGGGTGCTGCACACAGAAGGCTTCTTATCTTAATGCATAGAATTAAAATTAAAAAAATCTTCTGTCTTTGCAATCACTTGCATTTGGCGGACAGCAAAAATGAGGCTCAACTGAGCCATTTTGATACCCCCCCCCAACCCCATGTCTAAATGAAACATAAGGCTCATTCACATCTCAAGCAAAATTGCCCGTGATCTCAAAACGCACTACAATCGCAAAAAGCATATGTGGGTGCCATTTTCAATGGCACCTAAAACGCGGTTCGGTTCTGCCGTGATTATTTCGCGAGAACTCTCTGCAAAGCGCAAAGAGCGAAACTTGTCTCCAAAAATGAGCAGGAGCGTCAAGCTTCACAAGTTGCAGTTTGCAGCGATGGCCGCGCAATTTATTGCATGATAATCGTGGCAAAACCGCACCACATTTAGGTGACATTGAAAATGAATGGCACACAAACATGCGTTTTGCGATTGTAATGCGATCTGAGATCACAAGCGATTCTGCTCGAGATCCCAAAAACGCCAAATGAGCGTTAGGTTTCATTTAGCTATGCGGTTCAGGGGGCTTCAAAAATGCTCAGTTGAGATTGCGAGGCAGAATCGCAGCGCCAAATGTGAATGAAGCCTAAAAGTGAATGTGCTTCTGAAAGTCCATTCATTCCAAAATCAAATGTTAGAATCTGTAGAAGGACATGCGTCAAGTCTTCTAGGAATAGACATGTGCGGTTCGTTTCATTGCGAATTAGGATAGTATCGAATTTAAACGAATCTGAAATAATGAAAAACAATTTAGACGAAATTCGAATCCGAATAGTTTTTCAATTTCCAAAGAGAATAAAATAGAATAGAAAATAAAGGAAAAGACTAGAAAAAAATACTATTCTATTCCTTTTAGAGTTTTTAAATTTGAATACTTTTCAAATACTTGTCGAATTCGAATAGTTTTCCAATTTCCAAAGAGAAATCAATAGAATAGAAAATAAAGGAATAGAAGAGAATATATATATATATATATATATATATATATATATATATATTATTCTATTACTTTATTTTCTATTCTATTTTATTCTCTTTGGAAATTGGAAAACTATTTGAATTCAAAAACTTTTTGAATTCAAATAGTTTTCAAATTCGAGTTTGAAAACTTTTTGAACTCAAATCGTTTTCAAATTCGAATTAGAAAACTTTTCAAATCCGAATAGTTTTCCAATTTCCAAAGAGAATAAAATAGAATAGGAAATAAAAAAAAAGACTAGAAAAAAAAATTCTATTCTATTCCTTTTAGAATTTTTAAATTCGAATACTTTTCGAATACTTTTCGAATTAGAATACTTTTCGAATTAGAATACTTTTCGAATTAGAATACTTTTCAAATTCAAATTCGAAAACTTTTCAAATCCGAATAGTTTTCCAATTTCCAAAGAGAAATCAATAGAATAGAAAATAAAGGAATAGAAGAGAAAATATATATATATATATATATATATATATATATATATATATATATATTTTTTTTTTATTATTTATTCTATTCCTTTATTTTCTATTCTATTTTATTCTCTTTGGAAATTGGAAAACTATTTGAATTCAAAAACTTTTTGAATTCGAATAGTTTTCAAATTCGAATTTGAAAACTTTTCGAATCCGAATAGTTTTCCAGTTTCAAAAGAGAATAAAATAGAATAGAAAAGAAAGGAATAGACTAGAAAATAATATATATCTTTTTCTATTCTATTCCTTTATTTTCCAATTTTATTGTATTCTCTCTGGAAATTGAAAAACTATTCGAATTCAAAAACTTTTCTAATTTTTAAATTCGAATACTTTTCGAATTCGAATACTTTTCAAATTCAAATTCGAAAACTTTTTGAATTCGAATCGTTTTTCAATTTCCAAAGAGAATATAATGGAATAGAAAATAAAGGAATAGAATAGAAAAAAAAATACATATATATATATATTTTTTTATTCTATTATTTTATTTTCTATTCTATTTTATTCTCTTTGGAAATTGGAAAACTTTTCGAATTCAAAAACTACTCAAAATTGATTAGAAAACTTTTGGCATTGACCCGAAATCCAAAAATTCAAATTGATTTGAAAACGAATACATGAAACAAATTCTGAAAACAAATTAAACTAATTTAACTAAACAAATTTATGTAAAGAACGAATCGAAACAAAACAAAATTAATTTTTTCGTTCTGCTCATGTCTATCTAGGAATAATCGTATGAATCGTATGCTCAAAAATCTAGCAGTGTCCAGCTTAAGACTAATAAATGACCCCTTATTGGTCCCTAGAAGTCTCGGACAGCAAAGAAACAAACTTTCGCTCTGGTTTTGTGCCATTCAGCCTATAAAATAAAACCCCCCCCCCCCAAAAAAATCTGGCGATCTGTGCCCCCCCCCCCCCCCATCATTATATCTGATTGTTATGAATGACGCGAGCGCGACTCCAAACAACAAACACTCTGTCAGAACTTATTTGCTAACGCTTCCATCTTCCCGGAATCAATCATCCATGCCCAGGATATTATATATGCATGATCGGTGTCATGGCATCAATCATCTCTACCATTTACAATACAAACACACATCATTAAATGGGGATTAAAAATCATATAAAAGAATAAAAATCATTTGATGGTGGAATTTTATGTAAAAAAATAAAACTTAAACAAAAAATCAGCCCAATGAATGCATGCAGGCTTTGTGTGCAGGTAATACACCTTACCTCCGAGTGATGATCTGCCCGTGCTGAGCCAGCTGTGTCTATGAAGAGGCGGATAGTGCGCTAGGTATGTGCTGTCTGCTGGTCTGGCCTTAGGGCCTCCTTCCCATTGACGGGCGGGTGGGAGACCACTCAGTGCCCCCCAGCCACCATCCACATGGCACACAGGAGAAGGAGGGAGGGGGGGACCAAACTCCGAAGGAGAATCTCAGCGAAGGAAATAATGACCAGGAATGGGATGAACACGGGAGATCGACAAAGAGAGATTTTTTTTTTTTTTTATATATCAGGAAGGGAAATAGGAAAAAACGAAAGATCCGCTAAATCCAAAGTCGCAATCAGCGTTTCAGTTCTGGGCGGCGAGCGCCACCTTAAAGCTGGAGACACACTATACAATTTTCTTTCGATTTTTTTCCTTTACACTTTCATTTTGTATGCAGTCAGGCAGGCCCTTGCACTACATAGTTGAAGGCAAATCGAATTTCGAAATCATTTTTTTTTTTTTTTTGAAAATCAGAAAATTTGTGCGTTTTGTGATGACGCCACCATTGATTTTGAAATTCGACCGACCAAACCTTCAATTTCACTTCCTGTTGCTACAGAAAAGAATTTTTGCGGCTGGGAATCGTCTTTTCTTTCGGGGGATTTTCTTTTCTTGCGCATTTCTTTTTCAAATACATTTCTCATACGATTCTCCCATCATTGATTAGAAAATCGTTTGTTTTTCAAAAAATTTCCAGCATGCCCGATTACTCAAATTCCATGGCCGCACGAAAATCGGCTGTTGGCGGAAGCCCACTAATGGTGCGAAATTCGAAAGAAAATTCTTAGATAAGATTTTCAAAAGAAAATTCTTTCTAAATCCGACCCGTAGTCTCCATCTCCATTTTGGATTATTTAACCACTTGATGACCACTTCATGACCAGGCGATTTTTTGCGATACGGCACTGCGTTACTTTAACTGCCAATTGCGTGGTTGTGCGACGCTGTACCCAAAAAAAAAAAATGTACGTCCTTTTATTCCCCACAAATAGAGCGCTCTTTTGGTGGTATTTGATCATCGCTGCAGTTTTGATTTTTTGCGCTAAAAATAAAAAAACAGCGACAATTTTGAAAAAAAAAACAACAATATTTTTTACTTTCTGCTATAAAACATATCCATTAAGAAAATGCAAAAAATCGAAATTCAACTTTGGTCAATATGTATTCTGACCCCCGAACATGATTCAAGCCTCTGGGGTGTGCAGTACCACATGGGCACCGGTGACGCTCGGACACACTCGGTGTCTTTGGGCGTCTCTGAGTGTTTCCGAGTGTCTCCGGGCTTATCCGCCTGTTTCCGAGTGTTTCCGAGCGTTTCTGAGTGTCTCTGAGCGTCACTGAGTGTTTCTGAGTGTCTCCGCGCGTCTCTGAGTGTTTCAGAGTGTTTCCGAGTGTTTCCGCATGTCTCAGAGCGTCTCTGAGTGTTTCCGAGTGTCTCCGGGCGTCTCTGCGTGTTTCCGAGTGTCTCTGAGCGTCTCGGCGCGTTTCTGAGTGTCTCCGAGCGTCTCTGAGTGTTTCCGAGTGTTTCCGAGTGTCTCCGAGCGTCTGAGCGTCTCTGGGTGTTTCCGAGTGTCTCCGAGCGTCTCCAAATGTTTCCAAGTGTCTCAGAGCGTCTCCGGGCGTCTCCACGTGTTTTCGAGAGTCTCTGAGCGTCTCCTCGCGTTTCCGAGTGTATCTGAGTGTCTCCAAGTGTCTCTGAGTGTTTCCGAGTGTCTCTGAGTGTCTCTGGGCATCTCCGCGTGTTTCTGAGTGTCTTTGAGCATCTCGGCGCGTTTCCGAGTGTCTCTGAGTGTCTCCGAGCGTCTCTGAGTGTTTCCATGTGTCTCCGGGCGTCTTCATGCGTTTCCGAGTGTCTCTGAGCGTTTCGGCGTGTTTCCGAGTGTCTCTGAGCGTCTATGAGTGTTTCCGAATGTCTCTGAGTGTCTCTGGGCATCTCCGCGTGTTTCTGAGTGTCTTTGAGCATCTTGGCGCGTTTCCGAGTGTCTCTGAGTGTCTCCGAGCGTCTCTGAGTGTTTCCGAGTGTCTCCAGGCGTCTTCGTGCGTTTCCGAGTGTCTCTGAGCGTTTCGGCGTGTTTCCGAGTGTCTCTGAGCGTCTATGAGTGTTTCCGAGTGTCTCTGAGTGTCTCTGGGCATCTCCGCGTGTTTCTGAGTGTCTTTGAGCATCTTGGCGCGTTTCCGAGTGTCTCTGAGTGTCTCCGAGCGTCTCTGAGTGTTTCCGAGTGTCTCCGGGCGTCTTCGCGCGTTTCCGAGTGTCTCTGAGCGTTTCGGCGTGTTTCCGAGTGTCTCTGAGCATCTATGAGTGTTTCCGAGTGTCTCTGGGCATCTCCGCGTGTTTCTGAGTGTCTTTGAGCATCTTGGCGCGTTTCCGAGTGTCTCTGAGTGTCTCCGAGCGTCTCTGAGTGTTTCCGAGTGTCTCCGGGCGTCTTCGCGCGTTTCCGAGTGTCTCTGAGCGTTTTGGCGTGTTACCGAGTGTCTCAGAGCGTCTTAGAGTGTTTCCGAGTGTCTCTGAGCGTCTCTGCGTGTTTCCGAGTGTCACGGAGCGTCTCTGAGCGTCTCCGAATGTCTCCGAATGTCTCTGAGCGTCTCTGAGCGTCTCAGAGTGGTCTCAGAGTAGTCTCCAAGTGTCTCCGAGTGTCTCCGGGCGTCTCCGAATGTCTCCAAATGTCTCTGAGCGTCTCAGAGTGGTCTCCGAGTGTCTCCGGCGCCCCCCCCCCACATCTGGCCACATGCAGTACTGCATACACTAGCAGTGACACTGGAACAAATTATCTGAGTTTCCATTGATTCCTATGGGGAAACTCGCTTTGATATACAGTACGAGTGCTTTGGATGACAAGCATGCTTCTGGAACGCATTATGCTCGTAATCCAAGGTTCCACTGTATATTGATTGGTTTGCCCAAAAGTGATAGCATCTACAAACTACGGAATTTGTTTATTTATTTACTAGTAATGGCGGCGATCCGCGATTTATAGCGGGACTGCGATATTTTGGCGGACAATCTGACACTAGCTTTTTGGGAACCAGTGACACCAATACAGTGATCAGTGCTAAAAAATATGCACTGTCACTGTACTAATGACACTGACTGGGAAGGGGTTAACATCAGGGGCGATCAAAGGGTTAAATGTGTGCCTAGCCGGTGTTTTAGTGTACTGTAGGGAAGAGCTTTTACTGGGGGAACTCAGGATCACAGCCTTCCGTACTGACAGAACAGCAATCTGCCTTGTTTACATAGAGAGACTGCCGTTCTCCCTCAGTACCGAATGATCGGCGGGTGCCAGTGGACATTGAGTCCGCGGTACCCGCTGTGTATAATCGTAGTGGGAGCAGGCCACATACAGCACTTGGGCGCCCCCTACCCGGACGTGTCAGATCAGGTGCTAGGTAAGTGATCGGGCGCAGCAGTGCCACCTTGCTGAAGTATATGGAAGTTATATGGTTGGCAAGTAGTTAAAGAGATTGTAAAGGTGACATTTAAAAAAAGAATTTTTTTATACTTACCTGCTCTGTGCAATGGAATCGCACGGAGCGGTCGCAAACCTCCTCTTCTTGGTCCCCCACCGACACTCCTGGTTCCTCCTCCATGTCCAGTGCTGCCCGTGGGGCACTCCTGAGCCCCGCTGCTGCGTCCATTGATTCAGCCCCCGGTCCCGTCACTGGCTTTGATTGACAGCACTGGGAGCCAGGAACCCGCTGCCTCAGCAAAGCCAATGAGACCTGGAAGTAAAGGAAGGGAGGAGCTGCAGAAGTGCACAGCGCTGGATCGAATGGAGGCTCGGGTAAGTAAAAGGGGCGGGACACATGAGGGTGGATGCTGATGTCTAAATATTTTTTACCCTAATACAAGGAATATATTGTGGTAAAAAAATGTAGGCTTTAGAACCACTTTAACCCCTTCCTGATCAGCCTCACCATCCTTATTGATGAGTTTTGGGTGATTGGCTGTCACAGTGGTCACATGATCAGCAGCCCGTCCTGCCTCCTCCTAATCATTCATTACTAGAAGCAAAGAGGTCAGTCGGTGTGTTGGGAGCATGCATGGGAGCGCACTCTCAGCATACAAACCTCAGCCACCCATGGACTAGGGCTGGGGAAAAATTCTTTTTTTTGAATCTTGAATTGAGTTGAGAGGTCAAATTGATTCAGATTTTCAGCAAATCGTTTTTCTAGATTTTTTTTTTTTTAACCAGGACCGGCGCTGACACTGCGCCGGTCCTGGGAAGCTGCGGGCAGGAGTTTTTAGGCGAGTCCGCGGCTTTGGCCTAGTCCGCGAGGCCGGACACCGCGGACTAGGCCGAAGCCGCGGCCTCGCCTAAAAACTCCTGCCCACAGCTCCCCAGGATCGGCGCGGTGTCCATCAAAAAAAAAAACTTGATTCGAATCGTGAATAGAGTTTTTTTTTTTTAAATCGCAGATTTTTTGGGGGGAGAAAATCGCCCAGCTATACCATGGACACATATGTGCATTAAAGCCCCGCCCTCTTTGCAACAAGAGGGCAGCAAGTCAACTTTCCAATAACCCACAACAGTAAAATCCGTCTGTATATGCAGTAAAGCATGCTGGTTATACTCATTGTGGAACCTAAGGGGTTAATCCTCTGCATTGTGTAAAAAGGCTGTTTGATCCTGTCTTACTTCTTTTACTGTCCCCAATCCACCTCCTGATAGTACAGAGCCTTGGGGGCACTCTGCACATGCTCAGTTGGGTGTGTATTACTGGAGAGTTTTTATTTTGTTTTTGGGAGGGTGCATGTGATCAGCGCAGGGCCAATCAGCACTGACTGAAAAGAGGGTCAGGGGTTCTGCAGCTTCATAGGACAGTCAGAGGAGAATTAAATCTCCTCCTACAAGCTTTAACCAGACGCTGATAGAAGTCACAAGACTGCTATATACTGCTGATGAGAAAAGGTATTTTAGCAGTTTATAATTACTAAAATAATTGCATTTCCATGTTCTGTGTATTGTGGGGGATCAGATATAGTGAATGCAGAGTCCTGGGTTAAGTAACACCTTAAAGTGGTTGTAAACCCTCACATATATCCAATGAAGTGACTGGACTCAGGTGAGATGAAACAAATCCTCCTACAGAAGTTGTGCCAGTTTATCTGCGGTCTTTTCTCCATCTGTTCAAAGTGGGGGGGGGGGGCGGAGAGCTGAAATACACTCTATAGAGCTCAGTGAGGAGAGCTCTGAGAGCTGATTGGAGGGAAGGGACACACCCCCTCCACACAGCACATAGCTAAAACTGTCAATCAGCTGGAGGTCCTTCCCCTGTCACCATTTTTCTCTCGGTGTCAGGAAAACTTGTCAGAAGTGATTGATGCTGATAGCAGAGGAACGAGACAGCAGACAGAAATGACACTTAGTGACAAGTACACACTATAGAGGGATAAGCTTTGTTCATATTTCATGTCTGAGGTTTACAGCCACTTTAAAGCTGAACTCCATCTCTGCCTCCAGTCTTGACCAGTTTTAGGTGTTCCTCTCCTGTACTGACACTGCTTACTCTGATTTTACTGCACACTGTGAGATTCTTACAGTGTGCATTAGTAGCTGCAGCAAGTCAGACAGGGCTGGCATCATTTTTTGGGTTGGAGGACACCCAGCATCATCTGTACTTTCCTTCCCAGCCTGGCCGTCCCTGGCCCACCTCTTTAATTCACTGGATTCCAGTTCTTTCGATCATGGAGGCTCAGCATTACATGTGGGCGGTCTACTGATTTCAGGAAGCTGTGTGCAGCCCCTTCCACCAGCCACAGTCTGACTGCATTGCATAGAGAAGCGCAGAGACCTAGTGATTACATCACTGGGTTTTAAATAAGGTAGGTAATGAAAATGGAAACGTTTTATTTAAAAAAAATATCGCTGAAACGCTGATGACAGGAGGGGGGAGGAACCAGGGAAAGTAAAATCTAAGCAGATTAAACCTCGGGGTATTACCTCCAGTGGTTGCACTCATCATGAGGTGGTCTCTCTCTCTCTCTCTCTCTCTCTCTCTCTCTTTCTCTCTCTCTCTCTTCATTTTGGGTTAAAGTGACATCTCTATAAATAAAAATAAAATTAGATTTCTGACATGTCACAAAATACGGCAGCAATATCATTTTTTCACAAAAAAACACATCTTTATCATCTCTGAGCTCCAGTCCAGTGACTTTGCCTAGGCTGAGGTGATGCCATCAGTCTGCTGCAGGCAGAAGGAAGAATTTCCTCAGTCTTTTCACCCACCCAGTGACCCAGAAGTGATAGATCAAACAAAGCGTATGAGCTATGTGTATGTCCGAAATAATACAGAGACGCAATCTAACAAACGTCCAATGAGGGATGAACATACTGTATGCTGAAATAGGGAACCCAAGACTTCCGAGTAATATGTTCAAAGCAGCGCCAGCAATGGGATCCCAAACACAATATAAGACGGAACACCAACAGATGTCTCCTATGACCAGTGTTTAACCACTTCAATACCGGCCACTTACGCCCCTTCCTGCCCAGGCCAATTTTCAGCTTTCAGCGCTGTCGCACTTTGAATGACAATTGCGCGGTCGTGCAACACTGTACCCAAACAATTTTTTTATAATTTTGTTCCCACAAATAGAGATTTCTTTCGGTGGTATTTGATCACCTCGTCGATTTTAATTTTTTGCGCAACAAATAAAAAAAAGACCGAAAATTTAGAAAAAAATAAAGCTTTTCTTTGTTTCTGTTAATTTTTTTTGTAAATAAGTACATTTTCTTTTTCAATGACGGGCACTGATATGGCTGCACTGATGGGCACTGATAAGGCGGCACCGATGGGCACTGATGAGGTGGCACCAATGACGTGGCACTGATGGGCACTGATGATGGTCACTGATAGTCGGCACTGATAGGTGGCACTGGTATGTGGCACTGATGGGCACTCGTAGGCGGCACTAATGGGCACACATAGGCGGCACTGATGGGCACTCATAGGTGGCACTGATGGGTACTTATGGGTGGCACTGATAGGTACTTACGGGTGGCACTGATAGGTGGCACAGATGGGCACTGAGAGGTGGCACTGATGGGTGGCACTGATGATACTGATGGGTGGCATTGCTGGGCATCACTTGTTTTATCTTGACCATAATGTTGCCAGTCAGTGCCCATTTGTGGGCACTGATTGGCATCTATTGTGCAGATTTTTTCATTTGTGGATGGCCATGGGGTACATACCCGGCCATCCACATGTTGCCCCCTTCCCTGGTGGTCCTGGCGGCTTCCCTGGTGGCCCTGGGCAGGCATCCGCGGGGGGGGGGGCTGCGCTGATAATCAGCGCAGACCCCCCCTGTCAGGAGAGCCGCCGATCGGCTCTCCTCTACTCACGTCTATCAGGATCAACGGCTCTTCCTGTTTACATCGTGATCAGCCATAATTGGACACGGCTGATCACGTGGTAAAGAGCCTCCACCGGAGACTCTTTACCGAGATCAGTGTAGCGGTGTGTCAGACTGACACACCGCACCACGAATCGCCGCGATGCGCACCCCCATGGGAGCGTGGCGGCTGTTATCCTGCTGGACGTCATATGACACCCAGTCAGGATAACAGAACCACTTCCCGGACGTCAGTCTGCTATTGACCGGGCGGGAACTAGTGGTTAAAAGAGGATGATTCCTGGAGTTCAGTAATCTTAACACCAATAAAGGGATGTGATTCCACCACCTGGGGAAGGGGTAGGTACTCATACCATGAGTTGTGGACTCATCCACCGATCAGTGGTGAGTCAAACAGGCAAAGGCAAGAGTATCTGTACTGCAGTCACGATGTCCTCATACGATCATCAGAAATGGATTCCAAATTCCTTCAGGAGGTATCAAAAGGATGAAGCTGATGGCTCTCACTTCTTAGATCTCCGTGATGTATAGGGATCAAAACGCTGGTTGATCATCATTTCTGGGGATCAGACCGCAAGCAATGGGAAAAAGTTGTTGTTGGAAACAAAAGAGAGAAAAAAGCCTCCACATGGCGTAGGTCAAAAATTGACAACAATTTAATAAAAAATAATAAAATAAAAGTACAAACAAAAGTGATCACATAAAATAGGGCGCAGTAGCAAGCATGAAATCCGACGCGTTTCGTTTCATAGAACTTCGGCTGGGGTCCTATGGAACGAAGCGTGTCAGGTTTCATGCTTGCTACTGCGCCCTGATCACTTTTGTTTGTACTTTTATTTTATTATTTTTTATTAAATTGTTGTCAATTCATCCTTTTGATACATCCTGAAGGAATTTGGAATCCATTTCTGATGATCGTATGAGGACATCGTGACTGCAGTACAGATACTCTTGCCTTTGCCTGTTTGACTCACCACTGATCGGTGGATGAGTCCACAACTCATGGTAAGAGTACCTACCCCTTCCCCAGGTGGTGGAATCACATCCCTGATCAACAGGTATTTTTTTTTCTGCATTTTTTTATGATATACTTTATATCAAATGGCAGCAAATAGAACAAGTTCATTGTTGGGGTTTCCATACACTTTACTGGCATTGTTGGAACACCTCATCTCACTTTGGGGTCTATTGATAAGAACATAGCAATTCATCCAATCAGTCTCCATGTACATTCAATCTGTGTGAAAACAACCTGACACGGGGCCCCATACAGACAACCTGACAAGGGGCCCCATACATACAACCTGACAGGGGGCCCCATACATACAACCTGAACCAGGGCCCCATACAGAAAAACTGAACCAGGGCCCCATACAGACAACCTGAACAAGGGCCCCATACAGACAACCTGAACCAGGGCCCCATACAGACAACCTGAACCAGGGCCCCATGCATACAACCTGACACTGGGCCCCATGAATACAACCTGACACTGGGCCCCATGCATACAACCTGACAGGGGGCCCCATACATACAACCTGAACCAGGGCCCCATACAGAAAAACTGAACCAGGGCCCCATACAGACAACCTGAACAAGGGCCCCATACAGACAACCTGAACCAGGGCCCCATACAGACAACCTGAACCAGGGCCCCATGCATACAACCTGACACTGGGCCCCATGCATACAACCTGACACTGGGCCCCATGCATACAACCTGACACTGGGCCCCATACATACAACCTGACCCAGGGCCCCATACAGACAACCTGACACAGGGCCCCATACAGACAACCCGACAAGGGGCCCCATACAGACAACCCGACAAGGGGCCCCATACAGACAACCCGACAAGGGGCCCCATACATACAACCTGACACGGGCCCCTTCACACCTGAGTGATCCCAATCGTGGGCGGAATCGCCACGATACTTCCTGCGATTCCAAATCGCAGCAAATCACTTTTTAATCACGTCTTAATGTCACCCCACAATCGTGCCACAATTTTGCCACGATTTTTGCATGATAAATCGCATTGAAATCACTGCAAAGGGCAACGTGCGATGCTGTTGCTCATTTTTGAGCGTCAAGCATCGCGTGTTGTGATTTGCCGCGATTGCAGCGCGATTTATCGCACCAAAATTGCGGCACGATAGGGGTGTAATTAAGAAGTAACGGCATCGCACAAGCATCCAGCGATTGCCCGTGATTTGGGATCGCGGGCGGAATCGCCACGGATCGCTCAGGTGTGAGCTGAGCCTAATGCTTTTTTTTTGGCTAATTTGTTGTTGGGCAGATTAGAAAACACAAATCGCAACAAAATTGCGGTAAAATCACGGCAAAAATGCAGCTTATCTATTGAAGTCTATTGAACCAATAAAACAAAAAAAAGCAGCACTTTGCGTTTAAAAAAGACCTGACCCATTCATAAAAACGCAGAGGCTGAAAAAAGCATAGATGTGAATGTGTCCCATAGGAAACCATGTTAAGGGCCGGTTCACACCACACGTAGTCCAGTGTGTTTTTTTTTCTGCATCAACAACGCATGGATAGTAGGTTATATGGTTTCCAATGGCATAGTTCACACCAGTGTAGTCAGTTCCAGGGCTTTCCAGATGCAGAAAAAAAGTAGAACATGCTGCATTTTTCCTGCACTGTACTGGAACGCGGTAAAACGCATCAAAAATGCACTGGGCCCCAGTACAGCGGAAAAAAAGGGGAAAAATAAGAAAATTAGCATCTGGAATTCAACAAGAAACGCGTTAAAATCGCACTGTAAAGTGCCAAAAACGTGCATGCAGAAACGCCACTGGAATGGATCTGGAGTGCGTTTTTTGCAGTGTTTCGGCAAACAGCAAAAAGCACCAAAAAACGCATAAGTGTTCAAAAAACGTATTTTATAAACGCATTGCTCCAAAATGCATGCATGTCTTTTGGCGGCCATGAACACGCACGCACTTGTTAGCTGGGGGGTGCTGTTAAGAATGAATAGCGCTTGCGCACTTCTGCAAAAGGTAGTATATTTTTGTGCGGTGCGGGAAAACTTATAAATTTGCACGCCTTTCCGCACCACACCTGGTGTCACCAAGCCCTCCAAGGGGTGCCGCACATGTGAGCACACCCTAACTTTCTTCAAGTGTCACAAAATGACCCCTCATTCATCTCTGTGTCGCAGCGTGTCATGACGCACTGCAGTCACATGCGCTCCGCTATGTAAAAATGCAGACATGCTGCACCTGTGTGATGATCGATGCACATCAATGGAGCTGGTGAGAATGAGCCCCAAGGCGTCATTATAGAATGCTCCTTTATTCCTATGACTTCAGTCGCTCAGGCTGCATTGACTTTTTTTGTGCGTTTTTCATGTGACACGCATAAGGCAGCTCATTCATTTAAACGGCGACAAATGCACCAAAGAAGCCCCTGCGTTATGCATTTCAGCGGGTTTGCTGGCCACGTTTGGGATGCCGTTAACAATTAATGATTGGAGCCATGATATCGGCGATGATTTTGGGTAAGGTCCCATCAGACCCCCACACACACAGCTGACCCCGATCTCGCTGACACAAGTGAGAGTGACGCGTTGACCCCTTTTGACACGTGTGAGAGGTGTATGGTGGCTGCTGGGAAATCGCAGCGCATTGTGCAGGGTACCGTCTTGTAATGTTACAGTGACTCGCTCTGACACCAAACATCTGTTCAATGGAAATGATCCCCCTTGCGGGTACAGCGAGCGGCGGCGGTGGGGGCTCCGAGTGTTGGCAGCTCTGTCCAATCATGCTGACGGTTGGAGCCTCTTCTCTCCTCGCAGACAATCTCCCGTCACTCTCTATCAGCTCCTCTGCATTAGAAGGCTGCGCAGGGACTCACAACAGACTCAACGTATTCAGAGAGGAGCTTCTTCCCTGACCACACACATAGAGATCTGCGATCGATCGAAGCTACGAGCGATCGCAAACAAGCAATGCATCGTAAATTAAAATATCAAGGAATCTGTGATCTATCGAGCTATGAGTGATCGCAAAAAAGCGATTCTTTGTCAATTAAAATATCAAGAGATCGTCTCTTGTTAAAAAAAATATATCAAGAGATCTGTGATCGATCTAGCTACAGGCAATCGCAAACAAGCGATTCTTTGTCAATTAAAATATCAAGAGATCTGTGATCGATCTAGCTACAGGCGATCACAAACAAGCTTTTCATCATCAATTAGGATATCAACAGATCTGTGATCGATCTAAGTATTAGCGAGCGCAAACAAACAAATTCATCATCAATTAAAATATCAGGGGATCTGTGATCAATCTAGGTATGAGCGATCGCAAACAAGCGATTCGTCATCAATTAAAATATCAAGAGATCTGTGATCGATCGAGCTATGAGCGATCGCAAAAAAGCGATTCTTTGTCAATTAAAATATCAAGAGATCGTCTCTTGTTAAAAAAAATATATCCAGAGATCTGTGATCGATCGAGCTACAGGCGATCGCAAACAAGCGATTTGTCATCAGTTAAAATATCAAGAGATCTGTGATGGATCGAGCTATGAGCGATCGCAAACAAGCGATTCTTTGTCAATTAAAATATCAAGAGATCTGTGATGGATCGAGCTATGAGCGATCGCAAACAAGCGATTCTTTGTCAATTAAAATATCAAGAGATCTGTGATCGATCGAGCTACAGGTGATCGCAAACAAGCGATTCGTCATCAATTAAAATATCAAGAGATCTGTGATTGATCGAGCTACAGGCAATCACAAACAAGCTTTTCATCATCAATTAGGATATCAACGGATCTGTGATCGATCTAACTATTAGCGAGCGCAAACAAACAAATTCATCATCAATTAAAATATCAGGGGATCTGTGATCGATCTAGGTATGAGCGATCGCAAACTGCCGATTTGTCATCAATTAAAATATCAACCGATACAGTAATGATCAGAATACAATTTATGTGAAACAGTCCATTGAAAACAATCTACATTACAATCAGTTGTCTGACACACACACACATAAAGGTATTTGTATGATTGATCAGAAATTATTAATAAAAAACTGATCAACTTGCCAGCCTCAAAATCGATTGGAAGCTTACTAAATCTTATTGAATGGAGGGTCTTATTCAATTAGATCTTTTTAGCCATATCAAATAATTGTATCAATACATGTGTGGTCGCCTTTATCGGTTTACTGTCCAGGAGAAAAATATGATCAGAGGAGCGAAAAGTTTGTTCGATGTTTTATACACTTAATGATCATATCAATCCATCTACATTCCTATAATCAGAGCTTCCTCTCAGGCCAATCAGAATCATTTCAGTTCTGCTCTAAGCCCTAAGGCAAGGTCAGGGGCAGTGGCGGCTGGTGCTCAAAATTTTTGTGGGGGGCGCAAACAAACTGAAAAAAAAAAAAAAAACAATTGCCGCCACTGTGCCCATTAAACGCAGCCACTGTGCCCAAACGCCACCAGTTTGCCCCCTCAAATACAGCCAGTTTGTTTCCATATACAGCCAGTGTGCCCCCATATATATATATACAGCCAGTGTGCCCCCATATACAGCCAGTGTGCCCCCATATATATATACAGCCAGTGTGCCCCCATATACAGCCAGTGTGCCCCCATATACAGCCAGTGTGCCCCATATATATATATAGCCAGTGTGCCCCCATATACAGCCAGTTTGTCCCCATATATATAGCCAGTGTGCCCCATATACAGCCAGTGTGTCCCCATATATATAGCCAGCAGTGTGCCCCCATATACAGCCAGTTTGTCCCCATATACAGCCAGTTCCCCCCAAATGCAGCCAGTTCTCCCCCCATATACAGCCAGTTCCCCCCAAATGCAGCCAGTTTGTCCCCCATATACAGCCAGTTCCCCCAAATGCAGCCAGTTTGTCCCCCATATACAGCCAGTTCCCCCAAATGCAGCCAGTTTGTCCCCCATATACAGCCAGTTCCCCCCAAATGCAGCCAGCGTGTCCCCCATATACAGCCAGTTCCCAGCCAGTTCCCCCCAAATGCAGCCAGCGTGCCCCCCATATACAGCCAGTTCCCCCCAAATGCAGCCAGTTTGTCCCCCATATACAGCCAGTTCCCCCCAAATGCAGCCAGCGTGTCCCCCATATACAGCCAGTTCCCCCCATATTCAGCCAGTTTGTCCCCCATATACAGCCAGTTCCCCCCATATTCAGCCAGTTTGTCCCCCATATTCAGCCAGTTCCCCCCATATTCAGCCAGTTTGTCCCCCATATTCAGCCAGTTCCCCCATATTCAGCCAGTTTGTCCCCCATATTCAGCCAGTTCCCCCCATATTCAGCCAGTTTGTCCCCCATATTCAGCCAGTTCCCCCCAAATGCAGCCAGTTTGTCCCCCATATTCAGCCAGTTTGTGCCCCATATTCAGCCAGTTTGTCCCCCAAATGCAGCCTGTCCCCCCCCCCCCCAGCCCTGCACTTACCTTCCTCGGTCTGCGCCATCCTCGATGTGTTCTCCCGCCCTCGATGTCGCTTCAGCCAATCAGGTTACCGGTAACCAGATCCGGTGAACCTGATTGGCTGAAACCTCCACACAGTCTTCTTCCAGGAATGCACCCCCGTGCGTACCTGGGAGGAGTTTTTGGAAGCCGAATACAGCGTGAGAGCTGTATTCGGAAAGCCTATCAGAGCCGCTGGCTCTGATAGGCACTTCCAAGTTACACCCACCGCCGGCCGCCGCTCTAATTCATATGGCCGGCGCTCACCAGGAGGCCGGCCATATGTATAGTGGGCAGCGCGGCAGCGGTGACAATACACAGATTCATGCAATGCATGAATCTGTGTATTGTCTTTCAGTGGCGGTGCGGGAGCGAGAGGGGGCGGCGCTCCGGCGCCCTCTATGGACGCACCGCCACTGGTCAGGGGTCTCCAAACCTTCTAAACAAAGGGCCAGTTTACTGACTTCTGACAGGGGGGGCCGGACTGTGGCCAGTGGGAGTACAAAATGTCCCAGCCACAGTGGGAATAAACAATCCCCCATCATTGGTGTCATTGGGCCCCATTGTTGGTGTCAGTGGAAGAAATTGTGCCCATTCATTGGTGTCATTGGGCCCCATTGTTGGTGTCATAGGAAGGACTTGTGCCCATCATTGATGTGATTGGGCTCCATACTTGGTGTCATAGGGAGGAATTGTGCCCCAGCAATGGTGTCATTGGGCCCCATCATTGGTGTCAGTGGAAGAAATTGTGCCCATTCATTGGTGTCATTGGGCCCCATCATTGGTGTCAGTGGAAGAAATTGTGCCCATTCATTGGTGTCATTGGGCCCCATCATTGGTGTCAGTGGAAGAAATTGTGCCCATTCATTGGTGTCATTGGGCCCCATCATTGGTGTCAGTGGAAGAAATTGTGCCCATTCATTGGTGTCATTGGGCCCCATTGTGGGTGTCATAGGAAGGAATTGTGCCCCAGCATTGGTGTCATTGCGCACCACTGTTGGTGTCATTGGGAGGAACTATGCCCTTCATTGGTGTCAGGGAAAAAAAACACCCCAAGGGCTGGATAAAAGCAACCAAAGGGCCACATCTGGCCCCTGGGCCTCAGTTTGGAGACCACTGTTTTAAGTAAATTGATGGCATAATACAATAAAGGGGAGATTTATTAAAACTGGAGCACACAGAATCTGGTGCAGCTGTGCATAGTAACCAATCAGCTTCAGAGCCGGTTCACACCACAAAAACGCACTCCAGATCCGTTTGGGGAGTGTTTGTGCATGCATGTTTTTGGTGCGTTACGGTGCATTTTTAATTGGGAAATGTGGTCACCCCATAACAGGAACTATAACAGGAACTGCCTAAACAAGGACTTTTTTTTATTTTAGCAGGATCTGCGCATGAACAGAATGATCTCGATCTTCATCCTGAATGACTACAACTGCATCTGCCCCCCCGCCGCTGCCTACCCGTTGTTGATGTTTACATCTCCCTTTTGGCCCTAAAGGCGTCATTGATAGGCAGTGGTGCAGGCACAGAATTCCCCCGGTCCTTATTCTGAATGACTGAAGCTGAGGCCATTCTGTGCCGCCGCTGCCTACACATTGTTTATGTTTATGTAGCACACGGACCCTTTTCCCTTGCTTTGGCTCACTTGCAGGAAAAAGGCACACTGTACTATATGCCCGTACCCTCCTGGATGAGGAGGTTGAGCGATGTTATGTATTTGGGTCCCACAGCTAGGTTTCTCCATCATTTGGTTCTCGTCTCCTAGGATATAGGGACAAGTCTCTGTATTCCCCCCAAGTAATTCCAATGTCCACATCACTTCAAACTCCAACGTTGAGTTTATTTTCTCAATGTTCAGCAGATAGGAAAGGGTGGAAGAGAGACAGGACAGCAAGGTTTGGGAGGTCAGTCCAGCCACAATGGATAGCACAATCACTACTCTATCCCTGAGTAGGTTTAGCTCACCCGGATAGTCTCCTACAAAATGGATCCTAGCAGCCGAAGTGATGCTCGGACGTTTGATCAAGTTCTTTTCCTAGATGCGATCGGGAGACTCTCTGCCACAGAATCTATCAGACCCCGAACCTCTTAGCTTCTGGTACTTAAGGACAGGTGCCGGCAGCAGCACATTACTAGGCCCTTGGTGGATAGAAGAATCCCTCCAGAGAGTTACCGGGCCCCTTCCTTCACCGTGATCTCTCACCGGTCCGTCAGAAAGGTCCTCCCCCGGCCTCCTCTTCTCAGAAGCGGGCTCCCTCGCGAGGGACACCCTGGGACTTCTCCTCCTCGAAGCGGGCCCCAGCTAAAGGTGCTGGGTCCAGTGTTGAAGATGCAGCCCCAGGACTAAAGGTGCCTGGGACTGATGCACACGTGGCCCCATGGCCTGGAGAGCCATGCGCCACGCACCCGGACTCCGACTCTGGAATGAAGACCCCTCCCAGGCGGCGTCTGCCCCTTATGTATCCCCTCCTGGCATGCACAGCAGGCCGACCACACCCACTGTACCGCTGCCGAGAGAGGACACCCTAATGCACAGCACTAATACCAGTGGTTCAACCCTGACCCATTATGGCAGTGCCACCTACAGGCCACAGGGAACTGCACACCAGTATATCATCCTGGAAATAAAGCAGCACAGCCTATAAATTGAGAATGGTCCGAGCCTAACTACTATCTCAGACAAGCCCCTAAATTTGGGTATATAGCACCCCTAAATGGGGTGGGCGCTACATTTACAAAGGCAGCAGCGGTGGCGGCCATGTCCATTTATGTGCTACTCATGTAAACATTCACACAAATCTACATTTACATGCACACTGCACAGTTAGGGCCACAATTTAACGTCCTACAAAGCCGGCCGTCCTTCCACGCCAGGGACACAGAACTACTGAGCCTTCTAGAAGCTTGTATAGGCAGGCTTTGTTTTTCTGCATTAAGCCCTGGTTAACACTGAATGCGGCTTTGAAATTGCATGATTTCAAAGCCGCATGTCAGTGCGACTTGGCTGACATCTGTGCGAATTCATGCACATATGTCTATGCAAGTCGCACCTGAAATCGCCAAAAGTAGTGCAGAAACTACTTTTTCAGATCGGTGCGGCACCACAAAATTGGCATCGCTCTAATTTGAACAGTGCTATTGCCCTGTCAAATCGCAGGACAAGTTGCACTGGTGTGAACGAGGACTTAAATTGTAATGTGTAAAGCCGATCACTAAAATCTCATATAATCTATAACATATAAGATATACAGTATCTCACAAAAGTGAGTACACCCCTAAGTGAAAAAGAAAAGCCCGGAGCAAAAAGAAGCAAAGAAATAGCGCAGGGCTGACATGACAGGGGAAACAGGGTACAGGGATAGTAGGAAGAAGTGTATTGGTGGAGAATAGAGTGGGAGGGGGCAGAGAGTAAGAAAAGGGAGCTGGCCCCTCCCCTAGGTCACCACAGCGTGAGGGAAAGTTTCCCGCCCACCCTCCCCTTTGTTTTTGCTTTGTGTTTGTCTGGTTGTGTTGTGATGTGTTTTTTTTCCAGACAGGGATTTTGCAATCCAGATGTCGTGGCAGTGGCGGGTGTTGGTCGTTGCGGGTGAAGGAAGATACCTCGGAATGAAGAGTTCGGGACCTATCGGTGGTAGGCGTCCTGATGATGGCATTTCAGCTGACGGAGGTTTAACTGGAAGTTTTGGTAACGGGTGCACTGCCGTCATTGGTTGTCTCTGAGCCAGCCTATCGGCTTGAGGCCTATTATCATTGTAGCGCACTCACCCCCCCTTGGTCTGCCTTTGGCTCTTCACAGGAAGAGAGGGCACACCACGCTATATGCCCATACCCTCCTGTGTGAAGAGGTTGAGCGGTGTTATGAAACAGGTCTCCGCAGCGAGGTTCTCCAGAGAATGGTCCCCATCTCTATGCTCAATAAAGACAAGTCTCTATTTCCCCCAATAACTTCAAGGTCCACACCAGCTGTAACTCCAACGTAGAATTTATTTCTCTTAAAGCACAGTCTCTAGACAGAAAGGTTGGAGGGAGAACAGGACAGCATAAGGTGTGGGAGAGGTCCAGGTACAAACAAAATACACTTCACTGCTCGGCTTCTCAAGCAGACTCAGCCCATTCGGATAGTCTCCCTAGAGAGGGGACTAGCAGCCAGAATGGCACTCTAAACAAATATACAGTCTCTGCACAAACTGATGAACTTGGTCTCTGCCACAGACCAGGGTGACCACGTGTCCCGGATTGCCCGGGACAGTCCCGCATTTTGCAGGTCTGTCCCGAGCACATTCATTCCAGGACAATACAGTGTCCCGGAATGAAACTGCTGACACAGCCACCTCCCGGGCCAATCTGATGCCCCCAAAAAAGGCCGCCACATCACCGCTTTACTCACTGACAGTACTTGTCCTGGCCGGGAATGTCTGGAGGAGCACAATCCCGCCCCCTGCTTGTGATTGGAGAAATCATAAATCCCGCCTCTTGTGTACAATCACTGTGCTGTGATTCATTACAGCACAAGCTGATTTTTGGGAAAGGAGGGTGTCCCTGAATGGTAGTTTGGAAATGTGGTCACCCTACCACAGACCTGGTGAACTTGGTCTCTAATCTTGACCTCTTTTAAGGAGAAGACATCCCTCCAGAGAGTTACCGGGCCCCTTCCTTCACCGTGACATCTCACCAGTCCCTCGGAGCGGTCGATTCCCGGCCTCCTCGCCTAAGATGCGGGTCCCCTCGCAAGGCGGCACCCTGGGATTCCTCGATCCTTGGTAGGCCCCAGCCAAAGGCGCTGGGCCCAAGGCTTTTCTGTTGCAGCCCCAGGGCTAAAGGTGCCTGGGACTGATTTACCGACCACCACCCCTGAGCTAAAGGTGCTCAGGGTGGACAGAGAGCGCCCACCCACCCCCAGGAGTAGGACCCCCGGGAAGCGAACTGGAACCCCAATCCTGGGGTGGAAACGAACCAACGGCCCCCCTACAGGCAGCGTCTGCTCCTTTTATATCCTCTCCCGGCATGCACAGCAGGCTAACCACTCCCACCGTATGGATGCCGAGAGGGGACACACAAGGCACAGCACTGTACCAGCGGTTCAACCCTGGTCCACTATGGCAGCGCCACCCACAGGCCACAGGGAACTGTACACTGATACTCCACCTGCGGACAAAATGGTGGATAAGTCCTAACAATTAAGGTGTTTGAGCATAAATACCACTCAAACACTACCCCTAAATTTAGGACCCCGCTACATCATATTTGAGAAGTACCGCAGTGCAGTATTTTTGAGGTTCCTGCAAAGTCCAAGGCTAGGATGGACTGATGGGTTTAATAACAGATGTTTATGTTTATGGTGATTTGAAAAGTATTTGTTAATAAATAAGGCTGCTACGGCCTATGTTTTACTCCAATTTCAGTGTGGTCTCGTTAATAGGGTTATGGGTGAGAAGTTAGAGCAAGGGTGTGGTTAAGCAACAAAGTACATCTGTTATACAATGGTCATGTCCACATTGGGCCCAAAGTGTCAATATTTTGTGTGGTCACCATTATTTTCCAGCACTGCCTTAACCCTCTTGGACATGGAGTTCCCCAGAGCATCACAGGTTGCCACTGGAGTCCTCTTCCACACTTCCATGATGACATCACGGAGCTGGTGGATGTTGGAGACCTTGCGCTCCTCCACCTCCAGTTTGAGGATGCCCCACAGATGCTCAATAGGGTTTAAGTCTGGAGACATGCTTGGCCAGTCCATCACCTTTACCCTCAGCTTCTGTAGCAAGGCAGTGGTCATCTTGGAGGTGTGTTTGGGGTCGTTATGTTAGAATACTGCCCTGCGGCCCAGTCTCTGAAGGGAGGGGATCATGCTCTGCTTCAGTATGTCACAATACATGTTGGCATTCATAGTTCCCTCAATGAACTGTAGCTCCCCAGTGCCGGCAGCACTCATGCAGCCCCAGACCATGACACTCCCACCACCATGCTTGACTGTAGGCAATACACACTTGTCTTTGTACTCCTCACCAGGTTGCCGCCACACACGCTTGACACCATCTGAACCAAATAAGCTTATCTTGGTCTCATCAGATCACAGGACATGGTTCCAGTAATCCATGTCCCTAGTCTGCTGGTCTTCAGCAAACTATTTGCGGGCTTTCTTGTGCATCATCTTTAGAAGAGGCTTCCTTCTGGGACGACAGCCATGCAGACCAATTTGATGCAGTGTGCAGCGTATGGTCTGAGCACTGACAGGCTGACCCCCCACCCCTTAAACCTCTGCAGAAATGCTGGCAGCACTCGTATGTCTATTTCCCAAGGACAACCTCTATATACGACGCTGAGCACGTGCACTCAACTTCTTTGGTCGACCATAGTGAAGCCTGTTCTGTGTGGAACCTGTCCTGTTAAACCGCTGTATGGTCTTGGCCGCCGTGCTGCAGCTCAGTTTCAGGGTCTTGTCAATCTTCTTATAGCCTTGGCCATCTTTATGTAGAGCAACAATTCCTTTTTTTCATATCCTCAGAGAGTTCTTTGCCATGAGGTGTCATGTTGAACTTCCAGTAACCAGTATAGCCCTGTACACACGGCTGAGATTCTCGTCAGGAAAAAAACTTTGTTTTTCCTGACGAGAATCTTGACAAGAAACTTGTCCCGGCCGAGTGTACACACGTACGATTCAAAAGAACCGCCGTTCTTTTGAATGGCACAAACGCTGTGACGTCATTGACTACAACGAGCGTGCGCTCGTCACATTCTATGCCGTCGCCGCCATCTTGCTACACCCTATGCCTATGTCTAGGAAGCTACCGCGCATGCGTCAAAGTCATTTCGAGCATGCGCGGGTTTCCACAGCGACAGGTAAGTGTACACACGCTCGGGTTTCTCGCTGAGAAACAGGCCGACGAGATTCTCAACGAGAAAAAAGACCGCAGGTCTTCTTTTTTCTCGTCGGGGAATCTGGGCAGTTTTCTTGACGAGAAAACTGAAACCCGCGTACACACAGCCAGTTTTCTCGGCAAGAAAGCTCTCCCGGCAGTTTTCTTGTCGTTTTTTCCCGAGAAAACTGGTCGTGTGTACGCGGCCTAAGAGAGAGTGAGAGCGATAACACCAAATTTAAATATATAGAAAGATGCGCTGAAACCAACCTATAAATTGTGCACAGTCCAGTGAACAGATAAAAACACTCACTGGTGCCAGTGTTTTACAACTCGATAATGATAATAATAATAATAATGATAACAGTGGTATAAAAACAAAAAAGGAGCAACATGGGTGGAAATGATGAATGCAGCGATCCTGCTCACCCAACCTCCCTCCACTCTGCGGGCTTATCCCACGTGCAATGTTCAATAATCACACTGAGAAGGAATCTTGCTCAGCAATACAACATCAGCAGGCTCATTCAGTCAATAAGCTAACAGTGCAGCCAATTCAACGGTCAGAAACCTTATCCTCCTCGTTCTCAAAGGTCTCCACATGCATAAATAAACAGAGAACTATCATTGCGCAGTGTTCAATGCAACAGACACACTACAACTGCTGCAACTGTACTCACGCAACCCTCGATATAAACAGCGCTTAGCTCAGCTCAGTGTGATGAGATTTCCTCCTCAAGCTGCTGGAAGCGTCCCTAGGCTCCTCCCCCTACGCGTTGCGTCATCGACACGTGACTTAATCATGGGTATCTAAATTTAACACACCTGCTCCCCATTCACACCTGAGACCTTGTAACACTAACGAATCACATGACACCGGGGAGGGAAAATGGCCAATTGGATCCAATTTGGACATTTTCACTTAGGGTGTACTCACTTTTGTGAGATACTGTATAACATATAAACACAAACGTACAGAACAAAAAAGTGCGTTCTGATCCGTCCTGCGCACAGTTTGATACAGATCTGAACACAGCAGGATTGTATGCTATGGGCCTATCACACAGATGTGGTTTGGTCAGTATTCCCATGTGACGTTTAGCTGCGTAAACCAAAACAAGAACAATCTGCGTCCCGGCTCTTGTGCGCGGCCGTACAGAATAAAAATACGCCTGTTGTTTTGCCGCCCAAGAGCCACAGCTGCAGGGTGTTGTTGCCCGTAGGAATGCATTACAGAAAACACAGTGTGTGAATATATGTGTGCCACCGCCAGCACTGGCACTTACTCGCACGCGTCTATTGGCAATATTTAAAAAAAACACTACCGGCGGTTACGTGTGTATAGGCACACACTATGTATTATGTAATTTATTCCTCTAGGCAAAACTACACTGCTTCAACCGTATATTACTCTGTATATTACGGCAAGAGCTCTGCAAATCAGGCCGCGTCTGTAGATTGTTCTTGTCTTGGTTCACACAAATAAATGCTATGTGGGAATACTGACCATGTTAGATGCCTGCTGTAATTTCCCGTGCCAAGGGAGCTGCGTGTGCCCTGTACAGTCTGCTGTAAAATGAATAGCTGTACGCGGCTGTCCTCTTGTAAACGCTGATGCTTCATTGCATTAAAGTTTACCTCCACATGCCCGTCTGACATATTTTCTGAACGGAAAGTTGCTTACGTGGCCACGCTCTTGTAAACGCTAATGCTTCTTTGCATGCGCAGCCAAATTTTCTTTGAAAGCAAGAGTTGCTTACTCAGCCATGCTCTTATAAACCCTGACCCTTGCGCATGCGCGTAAGCCAGACATCTTCTGAATGCAAAAGTTGCTTACGTAGCCATGCTCTAGAAAATTCCAATGCTTCTTTGCATCAGCATTTACCTCCTCATGCGTGTCTGACATGTTTTCTGAACGCAAAAGTTGCTTACGCGGCCACACTTTTATAAACGCCGACACTTCTTTGCATCAGCGTTTACCCCTGCTCGTGCGTCCGACAAATCTTCTGAATGTGAATGTTGCTTATGTGCCCATGCTGTTATAATTGCCAACGCTTCTTTGCATCAGCGCGTGCCTCTGATGTATTTTCTGATCGCAAAAGTTGCGTGTTTGGAAAATCTATCTGACGTGCATGCACGGGTAAACGCCAATGCAAAGAAGCATCAATGTTTACAAGAGCACGGGCACATACAGCCATTTAGTGAATAAGCAGATATACGTGGCATTGGCGCAGGAAAGCGCCAGGAAATTACGCCATGCATCTAAAAATCCATGTTCATGAACCCTTAATGCAGAAAAACAAAGCTTGCCTACACATTCACAAGCCCTCAGAACACGCAGTTCAGCAGCCGGTGGCGTTGAAGGACAGTGGGCTTTGTTGGACGGTACACCTCTCTGTACATATGTATGTAGTTGCGCTCTCCATGGACTGAGCAGATCTATGAGGATAATCCATACATACATTTGTGTCACTATAGGTTAGCTCCGTGTGTCTCCCCCCTCCCACGTCGTTGCTCAGAGCGCACTTTAGAGCAGTGTGTGTGTGAGCTTGGCGCACCCCTCACCAGTTTGGTGGTTAGCAGTAATTATTGGGCTGGGGGCAGATGAAGGCTGCCATATGTTGTAGCCGAGGTCTGGGGCCTGCGGATGCTCAGAGGGGCCTGCCTTGATTAGGCTGTCACTGCTCATTCCTTGCCTGGCTGGTAGCGCTGGATGGAGCTACAAATAACTGATCTCTCAGCCAGCCCCATCCCATGACATATATTTATGGGGGCAATTAACCTGACAAATGTGGAGCTGGCACAGGGACGGGGCACGGCGACATGCATGTGCTCTGGAGGTACCAATGTGCGATTTGCCAGACCTGAATAGAGCCCTCAGGACTTTGTGAACAGAAGAATTAAAGCAGAGCACCAACCAAAAATAACACGATAATAATAAAAAGCCCATTAAAAGATACAAAAAAAATCTGCTTTTGCTACAATATTTAACTTCAGTTCAGAGATCTCGCCTGCAGTACTTGTATTTCCTCAATAGATGTCCTCAGGCTAATGGCCAGCACTATTCAACCCACTTCCTCTGAGCCCAGGTGTCTACGACACACCCGCAATCTGTGATTCAACAATAAAAGGAGAAGCAGCACAGCGATGAGCTATTTTCTCTGTCACTCTGCTTTCTCCTCATCAGTACGCAAACTGATTGGCTCTTTGTGCCTCTTCTTCCGCTTACACTGCAGCTCTGCTGTACAGGGATTACAGGAGGCAGATACCAGGTCTAATTCAGGAACTTAAAAAAGAACTCAGAGGGAAAGAACATTTTTTTTCCATGCAGTGGGGCTGTGCCCATATTGCGCGGGTTAACTGCTCGTTTTCATCTAGGGCAGGGGTCTCCAAACTTTTTAAACAAAGGGCCAGTTTACTGTCCTTCGGACTTTAAGGGGGCTGGATGTCGGTGTCAGTGGGAGGAATAGCACTTTATCTTTGGTAGTGGGAAGAATAGTTTCCCATCATTGGTGTCAGTGGGAGGAACCGTACCCAGCCATTGGTAGTGGGAAGAATAGTTTCCCATCATTGGTGTCAGTGGGAGGAACCGTACCCAGCCATTGGTAGTGGGAGGAATAGTACCCCATCATTGGTGTCAGTAGGTAGAATTGTGCCACATAGCTGGTGTCATTGGGAGGAATAGTGTCTTGTATCAGTGAATGGAATAGTGCCCCAAGGACCGGATAAAGGCAAGCAAAGGGCTGCAGTTTGGAGACCACTGATCTAGGGCAACGGTCTGGAAACTGGTCCCTGGACCTGGATGCGGCCCTTTGCTTGCATTTATTCGGTCCTTGGGGCACTATTCCATCCACTGACACCAACAATGGGGTATAATTCCTGTCACTGACACCAACAATGAAACACCATTCCTCCCATTGACACCATAAAAAGGGCACAATTCCTTCCACTGACACCACGGATAGTGCATAATTCCTTCTAGTGATACCTAATGATAGGCCACTATTCCTCCCACTGACACAAACAAAAGGGCACAATTCCTCCCACTGACACCAACGTTGGGGCAGAATTCTTTCCACTGATACCAATGATGGGGCACTATTCCTTACACTGACACCAAAGTGCATTGCGTACTCCACTGGACGCCAGGACATTTTTTACTCTCACTGGCCCTAGTACAGCCCCCCTAAAGTCTGAAGGACAGTAAACTGGCCCTTTGTTTAGAAAGTTTGGAGACCCCTGTTCTAGGGTATTGCAGAGCAGAGATATACTTACTTAATCCGCCGACCTCAAGACCAGTCCTCGCCACTCCTGCCCCCCCGCACGCTAGCGGTCATGTGACTGGACTGTTCCTGACGTCATCATGCTCATAGACTGGCTCTGGATGTGAGGGCAACAAGAACAGTCAACTGCTGGACTTGGGAAGCGTGATTTTCCGGAGGTTTGAAGGATGGAAGGATCAGGTAAGTACAGTTTTCCCTTGCGCCCCTAGACTAAACGAGCCTCTCTTTTCTCACTGTTAGTGGGGTCAACTGCAGTGACAAGAAGGAGCAGGATGGAAAAAAAAGTCCATTTGTTCCAAAATCTAAAAAGTTAAAAGCAAACAAAACTACTTTTGAAGGACATTCATTAAGTCATCGAATGTACTGAGAATTTCCATACAAATGTTTTCCTTTGCTTTGGATATGGTAAGAATTTGTATTTCTTTCTTTCACCCCGTTGGGGGCTTTTCTCTCATTTCCTGTCCCTGTGACACCAGGCCATGATCTAGGGGTGCAGTTGTCACTGGTACAGAAGACCACAGACAGCAATAAAGATGGAGAGAAATTCTAACCCTTCCTTGCTCTATTAAAAAATTATGTTTTTTTGTTGCTGTATTGAATTGTATCAGGTTACTATTGTTTTGTTGTATGTTGACACCTAGTGGGGGTTTAGGGCCACTAAACCTTGGCGGCAGCGTAGGATTGTTAGCCGCTCCCCAAAAAAAAACTCCAGCCGCCACTGCAGGAGATCATCACATGGCATGCACATGGGCTCAGACTGGCCCACCAGATGACTAGAGGATCCTCAGATGGTCCCCTGCTCTCTACAAATATACAGTGCTGCTGTCATAGGGTGTAATAGGCAGCTCACCAGGCTGTAAATTACTGACTGATGAGGTGCGATGGTGCAGAAAGTGGGGCTGATCTGAATTCTAAAGGTGCAAATATTGGGGCTACTCTGATTTGTAAAGGTGCAGATATTGGGACCGATTTGAGGTGTGAAGGTGCAGATATTGGGAATGATTTGAGGTGTGAAGGTGCAAAAATTGGGACTGTTTTGAAGCCCTGGTTCACATGAATGCAATTTGTCATGTCAAATCGCATGCCAAATCGGCGGCAATTGCCAGCAATGCCACCATATGTGGCGTCGCACCGATTCCCAAAAGTAGTTTCTGTACTAGTTTTGACAATTTCAGGGTGCGATTTCCATTGTCATCTGTGCAGCAACCCGCACAGATGTCTCTGAAATCGCCCCTGAAGTCGGGATTGACATGTGGGAATAAATAAAATCAAGTTCAGCTGAACTCGCACTATTTCATTTCCGCTGTCAGTCTTAACTTGGGCTCAAGCTGATCTAATGTCTGGAGCTGCAGGAATTGGGGCTAATCCGGGGTCTGGAGCTGCAGGAATTGGGGCTAATCCGAGGTTTGGAGCTGCAGGAATTGGGGCTGATCCGAAGTCTGGAGGTGCAGGAATTGGGGCTAATCCGAGGTCTGGAGGTGCAGGAATTGGGGCTAATCCGAGGTCTGGAGGTGCAGGAATTGGGGCTGATCCAAGGTCTAGAGGTGCAGGAATTGGGGCTGATCTGAGGTCTGGAGGTGCAGGAATTGGGCTAATCTGAGGTCTGGAGGTGCAGGAATTGGGCTAATCTGAGGTCTGGAGGTGCAGGAATTGGGGCTAAATCGAGGTCTGGAGGTGCAGGAATTGGGGCTAATCCGAGGTCTGGAAGTGCAGGAATTGTGGCTAATCCGAGGTCTGGAGTGCAGGAATTGGGGCTGATCCAAGGTCTGGAGGTGCAGGAAATGGGGCTGATCCGAGGTCTGGAGGTGCAGGAACTGGGGCTAATCCAAGGTCTGGAGGTGCAGGAATTGGGGCTGATCCGAGATCTGGAGGTGCAGGAATTGGGGCTGATCCGAGGTCTGGAGGTGCAGGAATTGGGGCTAATCCGAGGTCTGGAGGTGCAGGAATTGGGGCTAATCTGAGGTCTGGAGGTGCAGAAATTGGGGCTAATCCGAGGTCTGGAGGTGCAGGAATTGGGGTCGATCTGAGGTCTGAAGGTGCGGGAATTGGGGCTGATCTAAGGTCTGGAGGTGCAGGAATTGGGGCTAATCCGAGGTCTGGAGGTGCAGGAATTGGGGCTAATCCGAGGTCTGAAGGTGCAGGAATTGGGGCTTAATCGAGGTCTGGAGGTGCAGGAATTGTGGCTAATCCGAGGTCTGGAAGTGCAGGAATTGGGGCTGATCCAAGGTCTAGAGGTGCAGGAATTGGGGCTGATCTGAGGTCTGGAGGTGCAGGAATTGGGGCTAATCCGAGGTCTGGAGGTGCAGGAATTGGGGCTAAATCGAGGTCTGGAGGTGCAGGAATTGGGGCTAATCTGAGGTCTGGAAGTGCAGGAATTGTGGCTAATCCGAGGTCTGGAGTGCAGGAATTGGGGCTGATCCAAGGTCTGGAGGTGCAGGAATTGGGGCTGATCTGAGGTCTGGAGGTGCAGGAATTGGGGCTAATCCGAGGTCTGGAGGTGCAGGAATTGGGGCTAAATCGAGGTCTGGAGGTGCAGGAATTGGGGCTAATCTGAGGTCTGGAAGTGCAGGAATTGTGGCTAATCCGAGGTCTGGAGTGCAGGAATTGGGGCTGATCCAAGGTCTGGAGGTGCAGGAAATGGGGCTGATATGAGGTCTGGAGGTGCAGGAATTGGGGCTAATCCGAGGTCTGGAGGTGCAGGAATTGGGGCTGATCCGAGGTCTGGAGGTGCAGGAATTGGGGCTGATCCGAGGTCTGGAGGTGCAGAAATTGGGGCTAATCCGAGGTCTGGAGGTGCAGCAATTGGGGTCGATCTGAGGTCTGGAGGTGCGGGAATTGGGGCTGATCTAAGGTCTGGAGGTGCAGGAATTGGGATGGATCTAAATTCAATCTAATCAGAAGGGCTGAAAGATGCCTGAATAAGTGCTGATCTGAGGTCTCATATCCTCAAAGAAGGAATTTCTACACAATAATAAGATTGCCACACAACAGAGATAATGGCACAACAGTCACATCACATTGACACACTATCCAGGGTCGCTTGATAGTACATAGTCAATAACATTTAGTGGACGGCTCGCAGTAATCACATGTGAAAGCATATGCAGAACTTTAAAGCAGCCATCTTCCCTTACACAATCTCTCCCTCCACCCGGGTTCATTAATACTCACTGGACTGGGATCTTGGCAGTTACCTCCTCCATAGGTACACCTCTCCAAGGCCTGCCAGGGGAACAGCTTCACTCGGGGAATTCTTGGCCTGGCCTAAAAGGCCTTTTGCAACCCATCCTAGCCCTCATCTCCATAAGGCTCGGGAAATCTACATCCAGCTCTCCTGGGTGCAGGTTTACTTATGCCTGGCCTAAAGCTCTGTCCAGGGCCTTTACATGCTGGCTACATTTGTACTGGTGTGGGGTGATTGGTTCCTATGCTCCAACTGCACTAGCAATCCTCCCAACCTAGTGTAGGGGATGTCAAAATCAGGTACCCCATAAAAAAGGATTATACACTGTAGTTCTGCTAATGGAGAAAGTAAAACTCATGGTATTTCTAATAAATCACCAGTAGATGGCAGCATAGAGTTAAAAGCCTGAATGAAAGCACATTCTAATGGGACCATTGCTAATAAGCAGGGGGAACAAAAAAGACTGACCTTTGTTTCTGGTGGGAACACAATAGCAGTTGCTACCCAGTCTATCAGTCTGAAAGTCATGTGTTTGTGTCATTGCAGTCAAAAAGAAAAGAAAATCACTTCTGGAAGCAGCACTCCGATTAAAAAGCCTTTATTCCAAAAGGTTCAGGAAACAAAAAACACACTGCACGACACGGCAAACTGGTCTTTTTAATCGGAGTGCTGCTTCCAGAAGTGATTTTCTTTTCTTTTTGATCATAATTGCATTTGCCTGCACCCTTGGCTGCTGGGAGGAGGCATTGTCAGGGATTTCCACACCTGAGCGGCTCCCTCTTTGTGTCATTGCAGGTAGGAGGGAGCATATTTAAGGCTATAAACAGGGTGAAATGTATTTAATTTACATCCCTGTGATCAGTAAAGGCTGCTGTGTGTGATTAATTAACATATCAACACATGTACAGTTGGTTATAATTTTCTTTGAGGACACTATTACACTATTCCTGTATATGAGAATGTTATTATTATAGAGATACAATAGATGTGTATTATTATGTAGAAACACAATAGCAGTTGCTACCCAGTCTATCAGTCTGAAGGTCATGTGTTTGTGTCATTGCAGAAACTTTTCAATAAAAACACTTCTAGTATTACCCGGCCCGCTCCCTTCGCACATTGGAATTATTGACCATGCTTTCAGCATATGTGCAACACTTATATTCCCTATTCTCACACTGAATCGCCTCTCCGCCAATCAGAAAGCACGTGTCTGAGACCCAGTTCCGCATTAGGTGAAAGGAGAAACGTTCCGCCGAGGAGGAGGAGGGAGGAGGCGGAAGCCACCGAGCAGGGGAAGGAGAAGCTGCTCATGATGTCCGCTATGAAATAAGGTGATGCCCATGGAGGAGAGCCGGAGAAGCTGCCCGCGAGTGCCCGCCATGGATGGGGTAAGTGCACCCACCGACCGACCCGACCCGATGGAGGGGGGGGGTTTGTGGCGTTTGTGGGTACATTGTTTGCCACCCCTCAAAAATAAAATTACTACCAGCCTCCTCTGGCCTAAAGTCTTTTTGAGTATGATGCTGCAAGCTTGGCACACCTATTTTTAGACAGTTTCTCCTTTTAAATATTTATTACAATTTTTTTTAATTATTATTATTTTATCAGCCCTGTTGGGGAGGGGGGGCTTTGGTGAGATATCAGGGAAAGGGACTGAGGACAGAGATTCCCCAGTCCCTTTCTCTTTTCTCTGCATCCTCAGCTGCACTGAAGATGAATGGACAACAGACAGATGCTCCTCCCCATTCATAAACGGAGACATCGTAAACATCATTTACAATGCTCAGTTATGAATGGACAGTCAGTGATCATCACTGACTCTGTGCATTCGGAAAAGGAAGAAGCCGGTAAACTACAGATTTACCGGCTCCTTCTTCCACTCTCCATCCTGACAGATCTGGGACAGGGGATACCAGAGGGGGACTGGAGGAGCACGGAGAACATGGAGGGGGACTGGAGAACAGAGAGGGACTGGAGGAGCACGGAGGACACGGAGGGGGACTAAAGAACAGAGGGGGACTGGAGGAGTACGGAGGACACAGAGGGGAACTAAAGAACAGAGGGGGACTGGAGGAGCACGGAGGACATGGACTGGAGAATGGAAGGGGCCGGAGGAGCATGGAGGGGGACTGGAGGAGCATGGAGGACACGGAGGGGGACAGGAGAACGGAGGAGGGCCGGAGGAGCACAGAGGGGGACTGGAGGAGCACAGAGGAGGACTGGAGGAGCACAGAGGAGGACTGGAGGAGCACAGAGGAGGACTGGAGGAGCACGAAGGGGGACTGGAGGAGCACGAAGGGGGACTGGAAGAGCACAGAAGACACGGAGGGGGGCCGGAGGAGCACAGAGGACGACTGGAGAAAGACCGGAGGAGCACAGAGAGGGACCACAGGAGCACGGAGAAGGACACAGAGAAGTACACAGGGGACAGTCAGGGATGATCGGTGCATCGAGTTACAAGCACGGATTTCCCTGTATAGATTTCAATAAAGCAGATGAAAGCTGCGGAAGGGTGGGGAGAGGAGGCTGTCAGCTGCTTTATTGAAATCTATACAGGGCGATTGGTTCTTGTAACTCCCCCACTACCGCACTGATTAGCTCTTATCGGGTTAAGCATCAGAGCATTTGCACAAGTACAAGTACTCATGAAAATGCTCGGTATTGGTATCGGTGCAACACTAGTCAGAATGACCATCGGATTCTTGGTCACCTCCCTGACTAAGGCCCTTCTCCCTCGATTGCTCAGTTTGGCCGGGCGGCCCGCTCTAGGAAGAGTCCTGCTGGTTCCAAACTTCTTCCATTTATGGATAATGGAGGTCACTGTGCTCATTGGGACCTTCAATGCTGGAGAAATTTTTCTGTACCCTTCCCCAGATCTGTGCCTCCATACAATCCTGTCTCGGAGGTCTACAGACAATTCCTTGGCCTCCATGGCATAGTTTGTGCTCTGACATACACTGTTAACTGTGGGAACTTATATAGACAGGTGTGCGCCTTTCCAAATCATGTCCAATCAACTGGATTTGCCACAGGTGGACTGCAAACAAGTTGTAGAAACATCTCCAGGATGATCAGTGGAAGCAGGAAGTACCTGAGCTCAATTTTGAGTGTCATGGCAAAGGCTGGGAATACTTATGTACATGGGATTTTTTAATCAATTGGCAAAGACTTCAAACAAATTTCTTTCACGTTGTCTTAATGAGGTATTGTTTGTAGAATTTTGAGGAAAATAATGAATTTAATCCATTTTGGAATAAGGCTGTAACATAACAAAATGTGGAAAAAGCGAAGCGCTGTGAATACATTCTGGATGCACTCTATTGCAAAGTGTTGCTGCATCCAGTGGCGGTGTTTAGCCTTAAAGTAGCTGTAAACCCTAACTGGATGACATTTAGTTTGTTAAAGCCCTGTGTATCATAAACAATTATCTTTCTTTGTATCTCAATGCTGCTGATCTCCTGCATCCTCTTTGCAGCCAATTCTGTCCACCTGCACTTACCTGAGCAGCAGCCGCATGTAATTTCTTAAGCCGTGTACACACGATCGGTTTTACTGATGAAAACAGTCCGATGGACTGTTTTCATCGGACGAACTGATCGTGTATGGGCCCCATCGGTCTTTTTTCCATCGGTGTGAAAAAATAGAACATGTTTTAAATTTATCCAATGGGAAAAAAAACGATAGCAAAATCCGATCCTCTTTGGGGAACTCCATTGGATAAAAAACCCACGCATGCTCAGAATCAAGTCGACGTATGCTCAGAAGCATTGAATTTTAATTTTTATCGGCTCATCGGAGTGTTTTACATCACGCGTGAAAATGGTCCGTTTTTTGACTGATGGTGTGTGGGCAAGACTGATGGAAGACAGTTTCATCGGATTTCCGATGGAAAAAACCATCGGATTAGAGCCCGTAGGATATCCGATCATGTGTACAGGGCTTTAGTGTGTTCTTCCCAATGGCAACAATAATGGAAGATGACTGCTCATTATGCATCACCATGGTCTGTACTAGAAGTGGATCTAACAGGGTGACAACACAGAAGAGCAATTGATGGACAGGCACATGAGTGTTGTCACCACACAAGACAAAGTGCCTAAATAAAAACCTTCAGGGCAGGATTACCAGGTATTATGAAGTTAAAATTGTAGATTTAAATGACTGGACATCACTTGAACACATGTAAAATTCTGTACGTTTTTTTATGATTTGATTTACAGCGTTCATTGTGTCATTTACAAGCACAAACCACCAGAAAAAGAGCCGTTTTCCTAAATAATACATACTGTAAAGCCAGTATACATTCCTGATCTGTTTACCAGACACAAACCCATCTCTGTACACAGATCCAGCATTTATTTGCACACACATACACCTCTCCTGCATCCTCGCTGACACCTCTGCCTTTCCCTTGGGGCTTCATGTTGTTGAGGCCGATGCCCCTGACCTCTCGTTTACAAGCGCTGACAAGAGCAGGGGTGGCGTTAACGAGCGCACAGCGCTGCCTGCTCTGGTAATGTGGAGCCTAACGCCAAGTGACAGGGACATTTCACAAGTGAAGAGCCACCGAGTGCGCCTGGAGAAAGAGTTTAACAGTCAGTGCGCCTGAACTTCTGCTTAACCCCCCACCTGCCGGTGACAAGGACAGGCCGCGACAGAGTTCAGGACAATATCCGCAGGATTAAGATCTGGTTTAAGCCCTTTGATTGTAAAATTTGTGCTTGGGGATAAATAGTTTTACCCTTTACAGGCTGTAGAAATATAATAAATGTTAGTCACAGACTGGTCTTCTGAAGGTAGCAACTGTGTTATAAGGAAAGGTATCTACTAAGGGGACACTGGCACTGGAGGACCCCAATTCTATCCCCAAATCACGAATGCTTGTCTCTTTCTTCTTCCCTGCATCAAAAGCATTATTATGGAGCGTGTAAAGCAGACATTCTCAACAAGGGTTCTGGGGAATCCTAGGGTTCCTTCAGAGGTTTCCAGGAGTTTATTGAGCTTTGGCGGACTGACCTCCAATCTGATGGTGTCTTTATAGATCCTAGATTAACGCCACTTGGCAGAGTCTGTAAGGATGGCATTCTGACCAACCCTGTAAGGGTTGCCTCTTTTCTAATGACCATTACCGTAAGAGTTACAGCCTTTCCACTGACCACCACTTTGAAGCCCCGTACACACGACCAGTTTTCCCGGCAGGAAACCTGCCAGGAGAGCTTTTGTCCGGGAATCCCTGCCGTGTGCATGCTCCCTAGCAGTTTTCCCGACAGGAAAACTGCTCAGGAAAAATAGAGAACCTGCTCTCTATTTTCCCGTCGGGATTCCCGGCAGAGTGTTTCCTGCTGAGAAAACTGGTCGCGTCTGTATGCTTACCTGCAGGGGAAAGAAACCGTGCATGCTCGATAACACTTTGACGCATGCGTGGTAGCATACAATTAATTAAGCCGGTGTCTCGTCACATTCGGCTCCCCATCACAGATTGCTCCGGAAGTGACGTTCCGTCGCCGCCATCTTGCTACACCCCACACTCCTGCACAGTAATGATAGAGTGAGAAGGTAGCAAGCGGACATCTTGTTACACGCACCGGAGTTTTAGAGGAGCCGAATGTGACGAGATACCGGCTCATCGTATTCTTTGACGTCACCGCGTTCTTGACATTCAAAAGAACGTCGGGTTTTTGGAGTGGACGTGTGTATACACGGCTTTGCAAGGCAAGATTACCAGGAATCCCGTCAGGAAAATCATTGGTTTTCAAATAGACGGGATTCCCGGCCGTGTGTACAGGGCTTAAGGGTTGCATCTTCTCTACTGACCATCACTGTAAGAGTTACAGCCTTTCCGCTGACCACCATTTTAAGGGTTGAATCTTCTCTACTGACCATCACTGTAAGGGTTACAGCCTTTCCACTGACCACCACTGTAAAGGTTGCTTCCCCTCTACTGACCATCACTGTAATGCCGCATACACACGAGCGGAATTTCCATCGGAAAAAAGTTGGATGGTTTTTCCGACAGAATTCCGCTCAAGCTTGGCTTGCATACACGGTCACACAAAAGTTCTCTGAACTTTCGAGCATTAAGAACGCGGTGACGTACAACACTATGACGAGGCGAGAAAAATAAGTTCAATGCTTCCGAGCATTCGTCTAATTGTTTTCGAGCATGCGTGTTTTTTTCCCGTCGGAATTGCATACAGACGGATTTTCCGACAGAAATTTGTTCCGTCGGAAAAATAGAGAACCTGCTCTCTATCTAAGTCCTTCAGAAATTCCGACAGAAAAAGTCAGATGGGGTATACACACAGTCGGAATATCCGACGAAAAGCTCCCATCTGACTTTTTCTGTCGGAAATTCCGACCGTGTGTACGCGGCATTAGAGTTATAGCCTTTCCACTGACCACCACTTTAAAGGTTGCGTCTTCTCTACTGACCATCACTGTAAGGGTTACAGCCTTTCTACTGACCACCACTGTAAGGGGTGCAGCCTTTCCACTGACCACCACTACTGTAGGGGTTGCAGCCTTTCCACTGATCACCACTGTAAGGATTGCAGCCTTTCCACTGACCACCACTGTAAGGGTTGCCTTTTTTCTACTGACCACGACTGTAATGACCCGTACACACGATCCGAATATCATACGAAAAATGTCGTCCGAGGAAGAATCGTACGATAATCGGGTCGTTAGTACAGAGCTTCGAGAGCCGATCGTGACAGTTCATCCGATATTATTTTATCGGACATGCACAAAAATTTTCCTCGTACAATACCAGATCGTATGATTTTCGTTTAGTCAGTACAGTTGTCGTCTGAAAATACAATACAAATATATTACAACACATGACATCACTTCCAATTTAGTTTTTTCTGTCGTATGAGAATTTTCGTGACTTTAATAACCTATTCAATTTTACTTGCGACTATTAAGCGAAAAAAGTTGTACGATCTGTCGTACGATAATCGGATCGTGTGTACGGGGCATAAGGATTGCATCCTTCCTTTTGACCACCACTGTAAGGGTTACATCCTTTCTACAGACCACCACTGTAAAGGCTGCAGCCTTTCCACACACCACCACTGTAAGAGTTGCTCCCTTTTTACAAGGGTTGTACCGATACCACTTTTTTAAGACCGAGTACAAGTACCGATACCTTTTTTTCAAGTACTCGCCAATACCGATTACCGATACTTTTTTTTAATGTCATGTGACAGTGGCACTAATGGGCACCGATAGGTGGCACTGATGAGACGTGGACTGTTTTTTAAAATTACATTTTTTACAATTTTTTTTTTTTGTGTAGCGGGGTGTTCCCCTTTAATGCAGAGAGACAAGAAGTTCCAGGTGAGAGGTGAGTCGGGAGGAAGTAAAGAGACATTATGGAAGTGAAAGCAGAGGAGAGAGAGACTACATCTCCCAGTACATCTTGCAGCACCCAGGGTGCATTGCTCCAGAACAGAGACTGCTGGGGCAGACTTTATAAAGGGGAGGCGGAGTTTTGGTCGGCCTCTTTGGACACCCCTCTCCTAGCAAGAGGATCTCTGTGCTGAACTGCTGTGTGCACAAGGCCTGAAGCCTGGGCCGTGTGCTCCTTTCCAAAGAGCCCTCTGCCAGCCTAGCAGAGCCTTAGAGACATCTAATCCTCCTTGCTGCAGTACACCAGAAGGATTGAAGACTTGGATGTCGGTGGATTCCTGTTCCCAGACGAATCGATGGAGGAAACGGATTTGGACTTGTCCGGGTGGTGAGAGCTGTTTAAAGACAGATCCTTTATCTTTACTATTCGTTGGGATTACAAAGTTGTTCTTCAAGTGCACCACCGAAAAGATTGCTAGCGAATATTGTTTCACTGAACTTCCATTTAGATCAGTCAGGCCTGACTGCATAGGTAGACATTGCTGGGTGTTAGTCTACCCATGAGGGGAAGTAGCTGTAAAAGGGCAGCGCTAGAGTTGCATAGCAATACTTTATTATTCTGATTACTCTGTTTATCTTTATTACTGTTTATTGCAGGGATCTGCAACTTGTTATACTGTTGTTTATTACTTGCCCATTAGCCTCAGTAAAATATCTGGGTAAAGTACATTTGGTGTCAGTTCCGCTTACTTTAATAGGAGTTTTAAAGTATATTCTGTGTATGTTTGTTATAGGACTGCGTCACCAACAGTTGCGATCACGCGGTCCTATCTCTCTATCACCAGCTGTGCCACGGGAGGTTAGAGCCGATTGCCGGGGGTTGACAGCGGTGCACTGCAGGGCCCAAATCAATATCAGCGGCTCTCTTAACTGGGGGTAGCGCTACACGTGGGGGCTCGAGTCCGGGATTCTTGTACGTTGCACGCTGCAATCAAGCCGGTCAGAAGTACCAGCATGGACCCGCTGGCAATGTCACAGTGGTGCGCAGCGATTGGCGCCGATCCAACCGTGGCGGTAGTCATTGTACTCCCGGGGGAAAGATGGAAGGAAGAGGAGATAAAACAGCTCGTATTGTTACTGTCTCCGAGCCACAAAGCATGGGTGATGGATTTTAGGCCAGATCCAGTGATCTCGTTTACATACGCACTGGTAGAATGGAAAAACGAAATCCCAGAGCATTTTAAAAGTCAGAGTATACAAGCCATAGATAATCAGATCTATCACTTGATACATACGCTGCCAGTGAAGGAAGAATGGTTTCAGACACCAAAGCCATCACTCCCACAATTATCTCCACCACTATCCCCTAAAGCAGAAAAGCTTAAGGAACTATTAAGCCCGGGATCACCGCTGGCCGCTATAGGGCCTGAATTGTTGAATGCTCTAGGAGACCTTGTAATTAAGTGCCAGAAAAGCAGTACGGTGCATGTGGAGGCCGGTTACCGGAAGCTTAGCACCTTCTCAGGGAAGCTCCCCGTCCCTGCGGGGGAGGAAGATTTTGACACTTGGGTGGAACAGGCATTGCAGGCAGTAGAAGCATGGGAGGTGCCTGAGGCACAGAAGAGACAGCGAGTCTTAGAAAGTCTGAAAGGTGCCGCGGCAGAATCGGTGAAGAGCTTCCGGTTTGGAAATGAAAACTGTACAGCTCAAGATTGCCTGGCCATGCTGCAGGAAGAGTTTGGTCAGCTGGAGAAGGTGTCAGAGATGATTTATCAAATTGAACACACTCTCCAGCAGCCGAATGAGAAACTGTCAGAATATGTTAGAAGGCTGAACAGGCAGTTATGCAAGATTGTACTGAAGAAGGGAATGCTGCCCAAAGATGCAGATGAAGCACGCATGAAGCAGATCATGAGGGGAGCGTGGCGCTCAGACCCGGTCTGGCTGCACCTGAAAACCTCAGGAGGAGGAATGTCACTAACCTACTCTGATCTAATAAAAATTATTAGGGACGAAGAGGCGCTGCAGGAAGATCAGCAGGTGGCCAAGGCGAATGTCACACCTGTACCAGTGTTGGTCCATTCGGTCAAGAGCCCAGAAAGAGATGCGGAGGTTGACACTCTGAAATCGCAAATGGCCCAAGTGTTGGAGATGCTGACCTCTTTGATGGAGAAAGATCAGAGAAGACGAGAGAAACCAAGCCCAAGAAAGGAGTTGTTCCCGAACACCTCAGCACCGGCCTCCCTACAGGACCGAGAAGAGGTGATTTGCTATAACTGCGGAGGGAGTGGCCACTTTGCTAACGTATGCTCCAGCCCAAAGAAGAAGAGAACAGATAATTGCAAGCCGGCGGGAAACTCCAAAGGGCCCCGGTGAAGGAGTCAACCGGGTGCCCATCATCTTCAGTGCGCTCCAAACTAAAAAAAAAGGCCAAGAATGGAGGAGAAAAAACTCCTAGGAGGAGGTATAGTACACCCCCACCAAGATGTACCCCAGAGGGAGGGGGCAAGACCCCTCAGTGGAAGTACAGCACCCCAAAGAAGGAACATCCACCTAAAAGGAACAATAACATCCCTCAGCGGGTTTGTGCCCCCATTGAGAGGGAGAAAGTCAATGCATGCCAGGCTCAGGAAAAATTAAAGTCCAAAAGGAGCAGGGCAAGGGTCGAAAGCAAAAAAAAAGAGGTGACCCCAGTCCAGTCATACCCAAAGGAACTGGTGGGCCCGTCTCCTACTGTGCCCATTCAAGTGGAAGGAGTCTATACTAAAGCTCTTTTGGACACCGGAGCACAGGTGACTTTACTATACCGGGACTTCTATGATAGGCACTTGAGTCATCTGCCTATCCAGAAGATAGAAGAGCTGGAGATATGGGGACTTGGAACCCAGAGTTTCCCTTATGATGGGTACCTGCCCATAAAGATGACTTTCGACCCATCCGTGGCTGGGAAGGCTGAAGTGTTTGACACCCTGGCAGTTGTGTGTCCCCGGCCGCCTGGAGCCAGCAAGATTTCCCTGATCATTGGGACAAACACGGATCTAGTCAGGAGACTCCTGACCCCTCTAGTGAAAGAGAGAAACCATTCAGCCACCAAAATCCATCCCATGCTAAAGACGGCCTACCAACGACTGGTCTTAGAGCAGAAGACCCCGGGAGAGGGGATAGGGAAGGTGTGGAGACTTGGCAGAGAAGGAGTAGTGCTACAGCCCGGAGAAGTAACCTGTCTTAGGGCCACTGTGAAGCTTTCGTGGGAACAACCTGGCCCCTTTGTCATGCTGGAATCAGACCCAAGGGAAGAGTCCTCAGGCCTGGAAGTGATACCAGAAGTGATTCCGTTCAAGGCCCTGAAGAAGGCCCATGGCAGAGTTCCGGTGAGTGTTAGGAACACTACGGGAGGACCCATGGAGATCCCTGCCAGAGTGTTGCTTGGTCAGGTGAGCCCTGCTGCCCCGGTCACTTGGTCCGAAGTCAAGGGGACGGGTGACGGAGGAGATGTTTGGGAGAAACTGTCCGTGGAAAACCCGAACCTACCCAGGGCTTGGAAAGAAAGAGCCAAGGCCCAGCTGACCAGGTGGGAGAAGATCTTTTCGGAAGATGAATTCGATGTGGGGTGTGCAAGAAGTGCCACCCATCGGATCCGCCTCCAAGAAGATAAGCCCTTCCGAGAGAGGGTCAGGCGGGTCCCCCTGGCAGATCTGGAGGATCTGAGGGAACAACTTGTAGAACTAAAGAAGACTGGTGTGATCCGGGAGTCTAGAAGTCCCTATGCCTCCCCAATCGTGGTGGTCAGAAAGAAGAATGGGTCGTTGAGGCTTTGTATCGATTACAGGACTCTCAACAGGAGAACCATCCCTGACCAATACACCACGCCAAGGATAGAAGATGCCCTACAAAGTTTGTCTGGAGCCAAATGGTTCAGTGTGATGGACCTCAAGAGTGGGTACTATCAAATCCCTATGCATCCAGAAGACAGGGAGAAGACAGCCTTCATAACCCCGGTGGGATTCTTCGAATTCAATAGGATGCCTCAGGGTCTGTCTGGAGCTCCTGCTACCTTTCAACGCCTTATGGAGAAGACTGTTGGAGACATGAATCTTATAGAAGTCCTTGTGTACTTGGACGATGTCATTGTCTTTGGAAGAACCTTGGAAGAACATGAAGCCAGGTTGGAGAAAGTATTGAGAAGACTCAGCGAAGAGGGACTTAAGCTTTCCCCCGAGAAGTGTCGGTTCTACCAGTCTTCTGTGAACTATCTGGGGCACATAGTGTCTGAAGAAGGGGTGGCCACAGATCCTGAGAAGTTGGAAGCAGTCACTTCCTGGCCACGACCCACCACAGTAACAGAGCTCAGATCCTTCCTGGGGTTCTGCTCCTATTATAGGAGGTTTGTGGAGGGGTTTGCTCGGATTGCCCGCCCGTTGAATGAATTGCTAAAGGCAGAAGGGGAAGAGGATGACTCAGGGCCCAGGAGGCCTGGTGAGTCAGTTCAAGATCAGTGGAACCCAAGGTGTGAAGAGGCCTTTCATGCTCTGAAGAGGAGCTTAACCACTGCCCCAGTCCTGGCCTACGCCGACCCTACCAGACCTTATGAATTACATGTGGATGCCAGCCATGAGGGTCTAGGTGGTGTACTCTACCAAGAACATGAAGGACAACTGCGACCAGTGGCCTATGTGAGCAGGAGCCTGACCCCCTCAGAAAAGAATTACCCCACTCATAAGCTGGAATTCCTGGCCCTCAAATGGGCGGTAGTAGACAAGCTAAAAGACTACTTGTATGGGGCAGAGTTTACTGTGAAGACAGACAACAACCCCCTGACCTACCTCTTCACCACCGCGAAACTAGATGCCACCGGACACAGGTGGTTGGCCGCATTGTCTGGATTCAACTTCAGTCTGAAGTACAGACCAGGAGCCGGAAATAGGGATGCAGATGCCCTGTCCCGGAGGTCTCATGCCACGACAAATGACTGGGAAGATTGGACCCAAGTGGCACCGGACGGGGTGCGGGCCCTTTGTCAAGGGGCTGAATTCCAAGCCAGAGGAGGCTCCAGAGCAGAAGAAATAGGGGTTACCATGGTAGGAGTCCCCAAACACTATTGTGGGGTAACTCAACTGGAGGAAGACAACCTACCGAGACTGTCCAAGAAGGAGTTGAGGTGTGACCAATTGGAAGACCCCATGGGGAGATTGGTCCTCGAAGCCCTGGAGAATCAGGATCCCAACAAATTCCTACATCACCCCTCAAAGGAGGCTCGCCTGTTGAGGAAGGAATTGGACAGGCTACAGGTACATCAGGGAGTGGTCTACCGAAGGGGCCCCTCTGATGACTCAGAAGATAAGTGGCAGTTATTTCTTCCAGAGAAGCACCGAGAGACTGTACTAATTGCCCTGCATGACCATCATGGTCACCTAGGGGCAGAAAGGACCTTCCAGCTTGTCAGAAATCGGTTCTATTGGCCCTGCATGAGGGCAGAAGTAGAGGAGTATTGCCATTCCTGTGCACGATGCATTCAGAGAAAGACCCTACCCCATCAAGCTGCCCCAATGGGCCACTTACAGAGTCAAGGCCCAATGGATCTGGTATGCATTGACTTTCTCTGCCTCGAACCCGACCTGAGTGGATTGGGGAATGTTCTGGTAATAACCGACCATTTCACCCGCTATGCTCAAGCTTTCCCAACCAAAGACCAGAAGGCATCCACCGTGGCCAAGATACTTATGGAGAAGTATTTTGTCCATTACGGACTACCACAGAGACTCCACTCAGATCAAGGAAGGGACTTTGAGAGTCGGTTGATCCGAAGACTTTTGGATTCATTAGGAATAAAGAAGACCAGAACCACGCCTTACCACCCACAAGGAGATGCTCAGCCGGAGAGATTTAACCGGACCCTGCTCAACATGTTGGGAACCTTAGAAACAGAGAAGAAGCAACACTGGAGTCAGCACATATCAGCCCTAGTACATGCCTATAACTGTACCACAAGTGACGCCACTGGCTACTCCCCTTATCGACTTATGTTTGGGAGAGAAGCAAGGCTACCTGTGGACCTGGCCTTTGGCACTTCTATAGACAATACCTCAGCTACATCCCACAAGAGATACGTGGACAGACTTAGACGTAGCTTGCAGGTGGCCTATGAACAAGCCCAGGCGGCTTCGGATCAAAGGGGGGCCCGCAACAAGAGAAATTTTGATCTGAAGGTTCGAGTGCAAGATCTGCAGCCCGGGGACCGAGTACTGCTACGCAATCTGGGGGTCCCTGGAAAACACAAGCTTGCCGACAGGTGGAGATCTGAGCCCTATGTTGTCTGTAGGAAGTTGCCCGGTTTGCCTGTCTACAAACTAAAGCCAGAAGGAAAGGTGGGTCCACTGAAGACGTGGCATCGGAACCACCTGCTCCCACTTGCTGAGGCAGTCAGAATACCTCCCGTGAGAGACTCCCCTGAACCGGCCTCTATCCTGGATATTCCTAGGCCGAACACTCGGTCCCAGACCTCTCGAGCCAAAGATGGGGAGGCCTCCCAATTGAGTACAGAAGAAGGTGGAGAACTGGACTGGCTGTGGCCTCCCTCGACTCTGGGAACGTCCGCCATAGATCTCCCAAATGGAGGGGATACCCCAGATGCAACGCTGAATCCGGAGGCTACTGAATTCATACCCTTCAGTCCCTCAGCTGATTACTGGGAAGATGTTCCTGACACTTGCGCAGAGGAGGACTCTAGAGATTCCATACGTCAGTCGACTTCTGAATCAGAGGTTCCAGAACCAGCAATGTTACCTGAACTTACTCCTGAAGAAGAGCCTGTGGTGCCAGAGTCAGAAGCACCAAGAGAGCAGAGGGCTCGCAGAGTCTTCAGGCCTCCCAAGAAACTAACTTACCCCCAAATGGGGACGAGCTCAGAGGACTCTGTTGTAACGGCTAGGAGAAGTGTTGAACAACCTGATCCTTCCACCGTCCATTTGGTGGAGGGCAACCCCAGCTCACTCTCTGGCACAGTTAGGCAGGCCACTCATGGTAGTGTGACCTGTGGGCAAGAGAGTTCCATCCCAAAGTTTTGGTGGGAATTCCCTATGCCAACATCATGCTCGACATTGTCCAAAATGGTAAACAGTATTTGTTGAAGTTTATCTTTGGGGACCAAAGAGTTCAAGTGGGGGGAGTGTGTAGCGGGGTGTTCCCCTTTAATGCAGAGAGACAAGAAGTTCCAGGTGAGAGGTGAGTCGGGAGGAAGTAAAGAGACATTATGGAAGTGAAAGCAGAGGAGAGAGAGACTACATCTCCCAGTACATCTTGCAGCACCCAGGGTGCATTGCTCCAGAACAGAGACTGCTGGGGCAGACTTTATAAAGGGGAGGCGGAGTTTTGGTCGGCCTCTTTGGACACCCCTCTCCTAGCAAGAGGATCTCTGTGCTGAACTGCTGTGTGCACAAGGCCTGAAGCCTGGGCCGTGTGCTCCTTTCCAAAGAGCCCTCTGCCAGCCTAGCAGAGCCTTAGAGACATCTAATCCTCCTTGCTGCAGTACACCAGAAGGATTGAAGACTTGGATGTCGGTGGATTCCTGTTCCCAGACGAATCGATGGAGGAAACGGATTTGGACTTGTCCAGGTGGTGAGAGCTGTTTAAAGACAGATCCTTTATCTTTACTATTCGTTGGGATTACAAAGTTGTTCTTCAAGTGCACCACCGAAAAGATTGCTAGCGAATATTGTTTCACTGAACTTCCATTTAGATCAGTCAGGCCTGACTGCATAGGTAGACATTGCTGGGTGTTAGTCTACCCATGAGGGGAAGTAGCTGTAAAAGGGCAGCGCTAGAGTTGCATAGCAATACTTTATTATTCTGATTACTCTGTTTATCTTTATTACTGTTTATTGCAGGGATCTGCAACTTGTTATACTGTTGTTTATTACTTGCCCATTAGCCTCAGTAAAATATCTGGGTAAAGTACATTTGGTGTCAGTTCCGCTTACTTTAATAGGAGTTTTAAAGTATATTCTGTGTATGTTTGTTATAGGACTGCGTCACCAACAGTTGCGATCACGCGGTCCTATCTCTCTATCACCAGCTGTGCCACGGGAGGTTAGAGCCGATTGCCGGGGGTTGACAGCGGTGCACTGCAGGGCCCAAATCAATATCAGCGGCTCTCTTAACTGGGGGTAGCGCTACATTTGTATTATTTTTTATAATTTTTTATTTTTTCTTACAATGCTTTCTTCTTTTTTTTTTTTTGTTGGGGGGGGGGGGGGAGTGGACGGTGTCTGTTTTTTTAAATTATTTTTACATATTTATTTATTACAATGTTTTCTGTTTTAATTTATTTTTTTAAATCAACCCTGTGGGGGGGCTTTAGTGAGATGTCAGGGGTCTAAACAAAGACCCCTGACTTCTCCCCTTTGAGCCAGGGAAAGGGACTGAGGACACAGATTCCACAGTCCCTTTCTCAGCAGCCTCTGCTGCATTGCAGAAGAATGGACAGGAGACAGAGGCAGAGGAGGACACCTGGGGAACAGGAGGAAGACATGGGGGGACCGGACTGGAGCACACGAAGAACACAGAGGAGGACATGGAGGGGGACCGGAGGAGGATACAGGGGACAGTCAGGGGTGATCGATGCGGCGGTGGGGGGAGTTACAATCACCGATCTCCCTGTGCTTTCAATAAAGCAGTTGCAAGCCATGGGGTGGGGGCTAGGAGTAGAAGCAGCTGTCAGAAAGCCACACAGGAAGATCAGTGATTGCAACCTCCTTCCGCCACCGCACCGATTGTCCCTGACTGTCCAAGTATCGGATCAAGCATGGAAGCGTTTACCCATGCAAATGTGCAAATGCTCGGTATCAGCACCGATACCGATACTACTATCGGTGAAACCCTACATTACTGTAAAGGTTGCGGTTGCATCCTTTCTACTAAACACCACTGTAATGCCGCGTACACACGATTATTTTTCACGTCGTGAAAAATGAATTTTTTTGTTTTCAACAAGAAAAACGACCGTGTGTGGTCTTTTTGTCATTTTTCACGACGTGAAAAACGGCATTAAAAACGACGAGAAAAATTAGAACATGTTCTAATTTTTCTCGTCGTTTTTCCTGACATTTCTTCCGCGGCAGTGTTTCCCATAGGGAAACACTGCCGTGGAGCCCATAGACGATCGTTTTTCTCGTCATTTTAAAAAATGACGAGAAAAATGACCGTGTGTGGGGAACAAGCTGTTCCCTCGTTTAAAATGTCATTATTCACGGCGGTTTTTTAAGGGTTGTAAGGGTTGCATTGTAAGGGTTGCATCCTTTCTACCGACCACCATTGTAAGGGTTGCATCCTTTCTTCAGACCACCACTGTAAGGGTTGCCTTTTTTTCTACTGACCACCACTGTAAAGCCCTGTACACACGGTCGGATATCCTATGGGTTCTAATGTTTTTTTCCATCGGTAATCCGATGAAACTGTCTTCCATCAGTCTTGCTCACACACCATCAGTCAAAAAACGGACCCTATCAAACGCGGTGACGTAAAACACTCCGATGAGCCGAGAAAAATTAAGTTCAATGCTTCTGAGCATGCGCCGACTTGATTCTGAGCATGCGTGGGTTTTTTATCCGATGGATTTCCACACAGACGATCGGATTTTGCTATCGTTTTTTTCCCATCGGATAAATTTAAAACGTGTTCTATTTTTTCACACCGATGGAAAAAAGACCGATGGGGCCCATACACAATCGGGTCGTCCGAGGAAAACAGTCCATCGGACTGTTTTCATCGGTAAAAACGATCGTGTGTACACGGCTTAAGGGTTGCATCCTACCTTTTGACCACCACTGCAAGGGTTACATCCTTTCTACAGACCACCAATGTAAGGGTTGCATCCTTTCTACAGACCACCACTGTAAGGGTTGCCTTTTTTTTCTACTGACCACCACTGTAAGTGTTGCATCCTTTCTACAGACCACCACTGTAATGGGGCGTACACACGATCGTTTTTCATGCCATTTTTTAAACCGACATTTTTCTCGTCGTTTTTTTTTCATGTTTCCTCTCAAGCCTGTCTTGCGTACACATGATCATTTTAACCACTTAACGACCGCCCACTGTAAATATACGTCGGCAGAATGGCACCGACAGGCAGAATCACGTATATGTACGTGATTGCCTTTGTATAGTTGGGGGGTCCGACCGGACCCCCTTCTTTACAGTGAGCGGTCGTTTTACCTTTGGGAGCGATCCGGCATGAGGGGACGGCCGTTCGATTCCGGCCACCCCCTCTCGATCGCTCCCGGCGAATGAGAGCTTCCCCTGCCTGTGTGCTTGTTTACACAGGCTGGAGGAAGTGATGTCATCTCTCCTGCGGCGCTCACATATACCGAGCGCCGTACAGGAGAAGATGCAGGTTAGTGCACACAACACTACACTGACACCAGGACACATAGGTACATAAATCGCCCCCCCAGACACCCCCAGATCACCCCCCAGATCACCCCCCAGATCACCCCCCAGCCCCCAGTCACAGTGTCACTGATTGCAGTGACCATTTATTTAGTGATCAGTTGCAATCAGTGACATTTGTGACTGTAAAAGTGTCAGTACATTTAGTTTTAGGTCCAGTGTAGCCCCCTAACCCCCCCTAATAAAGGTTTAACCCCCTGATCGGTAGCCAGTAATTTTTTTTAGGTTCGCCGCAGGTTTTTATAGCGTCGGGTACCCCCATATATTACCTAATAAAGGTTTAACCCCCTTGATCACCCCCCAGGTAACCCTTTCACCCCCTATCACCACGGTCACTAAGCGATCATTTTTCTGATCGATGTTTTAGCGTCGGCGATGCTGATCGGCAGCCAGTAATTTTTTTTAGGTTCGCCGCAGGTTTTTATAGCGTCGGGTACCCCCATATATTACCTAATAAAGGTTTAACCCCCTTGATCACCCCCCAGGTAACCCTTTCACCCCCTAGCACCGCCGTCACTAAGCGATCATTTTTCTGATTGCTGTCTTAGCGTCGGTGATGCAGATCGGTAGCCAGTAATTTTTTTTAGGTTCGCCGCAGGTTTTTATAGCGTCAGGTACCCCCATATATTATCTAATAAAGGTTTAACCCCCTGATCGCCCCCCAGGTAACCCTTTCACCCCCTATCACCACTGTCGCTAAGCGATCGTTTTTATGATCATTGTCTTAGTGTCGGGGATGCAGATCGGTAGCCAGTAATTTTTTTTTAGGTTCGCCGTCAGGTTTTTATATAGCGTCAGGTACCCCCATATATTACCTAATAAAGGTTTTAACCCCCTAATTGCCCCTAGTTAACCCTTTCACCAGTAATCACCATATAAGTGTTACTGGTGACGCTGGTTAGTTAGTTTGCTTTTTATAGTGTCAGGGCACCCGCCGTGTATATAACCCAATAAAGGTTTAACCCCCTGATCGCCCGGCGGGTGATATCAATTAGGTTTTAGCGTCAGAGAGGGTCTGCATCACACCCCAGGCAGCGTCAGGTTAGTGCCAGTAACGCTAACACCCACGCGTGAAGCATACACCCCCCTTAGTGGTATAGTATCTGAACAGATCAATATCTGATCTGATCAGATCTATACTAGCGTCCCCAGCAGTTTAGGGTTCCCAAAAACGCAGTGTTAGCGGAATCAGCCCAGATACCTGCTAGCACCTGCGTTTTGCCCCTCCGTCCAGCCCAGGCCACCCAAGTGCAGTATCGATCGATCACTGTCACTTGCAAAACACAACACACATAACTGCAGCGTTCGCAGAGACAGGCCTGATCCCTGCGACTCCAGTGCTGTAGGAGGTGATTTCGCCACCACAGTTAAAAAAAAAAAAGCATATATGCCGAAGCATTGGGGCAGCAGGGGCGGAGGAGCGATTTTGCTCCTAATGCCGCGTACATACAGTCGAAATTCCGACGGAGGCTTGCCCGTGGAAAAGTCTGACCATGTGTACGCGGCATAACTTTTGCAGGAAGTTATATGCCCCATGCTTCGCCATATATAAATGGTGCATGTATGCCCATCATTAGAAGTGGGTGGATGAAGGGCGGTATTCTAATGGTGGGCAGACCCACCGATCAATCTTTTTTTTTCGTTCAGCCAACAGGCTGCATGAAAAAAAAGATTACAATACATGTCCAACAAGGACCAGCAACGTACTGGTATGTTGCTGGACTTTGAATGTTTATACCAGAATGATGCCTGCGGGTTTAGGTATCATCTTGGTATCATTCTTTTCAGCCAGCGGCCAGCTTTCATGTAAAAGCAATCCTAGTGGCTAATTAGCCTCTGGACTGCTTTTACAAGCAGTGGAGGGAATGTCCCCCCCCCCCCGGATATAAAAAGCGCCATTGGGAAATGGGGAAAGCATTTTATCACACCGATCTTGGTGTGGTCAGATGCTTTGAGGGCAGAAGAAAGATCTAGGGTCCAATAGACCCCAGTTTTTTCAAAAAAGAGTACCTGTCATTACCTATTGCTATCATAGGGGATATTTACATTCCCTGAGATAACAATAAAAATGATAAAAAAAAATAAAAAAAAAATATGGAAGCAACAGTTTAAAAATAAAATAAAAAAGCAAAATTAATAATAAAAAAAAAATAAAATAAAAAAAGCACCCCTGTCCTGCCCTGCTCTTGCCCAATGGCGAACGCAAGCGTCGGTCTGGCGTCATATGTAAACAGCAATTGCACCATGCATGTGAGGTATCACCGCGAAGGTCAGATCGAGGGCAGTAATTTTAGCAGTAGACCTCCTCTGTAAATCTAACGGGGTAACCTGTAAAGGCTTTTAAAGGCTTTTAAAAATGTATGTAGTTTGTCGCCAATGCGCGTTTGTGCGAAATTTTAAAGCATGTCGTGTTTGGTATCTATGTACTCGGCCTAAGATCATCTTTTTTATTTCATCAAACATTTGGGCAATATAGTGTGTTTTAGTGCATTAAAATTAAAAAAAGTGTATTTTTTCCCCAAAAAATGCGTTTGAAAAATCGCTGCGCAAATACTGTGTAGAAAAAAAAATGCAATACCCACCATTTTATTCTGTAGGGCCTTTGCTTTAAAAATATATATAATGTTTGGGGGGTCAACATAATTTTCTTGCAAAAAAAAATATGTTTTCATGTAAACAAAAAGTGTCAAAAAGGGCTTTGTCTTCAAGTGGTTAGAAGAGTGGATGTAAGCTTCCTAATGTTGTGTATAAAATGCCAGAACAGTTCAAAACCTCCCCAAATGACCCCATTTTGGAAAGTAGACACCCCAAGCTATATACTGAGAGGCATGTCGAGTCCATGGAATATTTTATATGTTGACACAAGTTGTGGAAAAAAGACAATTTTTTTTTGCACAAAGTTGTCACTAAATGATATATTGCTCAAACATGCCATGGGCATATGTGGAATTACACCCCAAAATACATTCTGTTGCTTCTCCTGAGTACGGGAATACCACATGTGTGAGACTTTTTGGGAGCCTAGCCGCGTACGGGACCCCAAAAACCAATCACCGCCTTCAGGCTTTCTAAAGGGTGTAAATTTTTGATTTCACTTCTCACTGCCTATCACAGTTTCGGAGGCCATGGAATGCCCAGATGGCACAAAACCCCCCCAAATGACCCCATTTTGGAAAGTAGACACCCCAAGCTATTTGCTGAGAGGTATTGTGAGTATTTTGCAGATCTCGCTTTTTGTCACAAAGTTTTGAAAATTGAAAAAAAAAAGAAAAAAAAAAATGTTCTTTCTTCATTTTCAAAAACAAATGAGAGCTGTAAAATACTCACCATGCCTCTCAGCAAACAGCTTGGGTGTCTACTTTCCAAAATGGGGTCATTTGGGGGGGTTTTGTGATATTTTGGCATTTTATGGCCTTCGAAACTGTGATAGGTAGTGAGGAGTCAAATCAAAAATTTGTGCCTAGAAATCCTGAAGGCGGTGCTTGGTTTCCGGGGTCCCGTACGCGGCTAGGCTCCTAAAAAGTCCCACACATGTGGTATCCCCGTACTCAGGAGAAGCAGCAGAATGTATTTGGGGGTGCAATTCCACATATAACCATGGCATGTGTGAGCAATATATCATTTAGTGACAACTTTTTGTAATTTTTTTTTTTTTTGTCATTATTCAATCACTTGGGACAAAAAATAAAAATATTCAATGGGCTCAACATGCCTCTCAGCAATTTCCTTGGGGTGTCTACTTTCTAAAATGGGGTCATTTGGGGGGGTTTTGTACTGCCCTGCCATTTTAGCACCTCAAGAAATGAGATAGGCAGTTGTGTAAATTCCAGAAAATGTACCCTAGTTTGTAAACGCTATAACTTTTGCGCAAACCGATAAATATACGCTTATTGACATATTTTTTACTAAAGACATGTGGCTGAATACATTTTGGCCTAAATGTATGACTAAAATTGAGTTTATTCGATTTTTCTTATAACAAAAAGTAGAAAATATCATTTTTTTTCAAAATTTTCGGTCTTTTTCCGTTTATATCGCAAAAAATAAAAATCGCAGAGGCAATCAAATACCATTAAAAGAAAGCTCTATTTGTGGGAAGAAAAGGACGCAAATTTCGTTTGGGTACAACATTGCATGTCCGCACAATTTACAGTTAAAGCAGCGCAGTGCAAAATTCTGAATTCACCTCTGGTCCTTTAGCTACCAAATGGTCCGGGGCTTAAGTGGTTAAAAAACGTTCAAGTAAAGCGCGGTGACGTACAACACGTACGACGGCACTATAAAGGGGAAGTTCCATTCGGATGGCGCCACCCTTCATGTTAGTAAAGTTTGTTGAGCGACGTTTCGCACTTTTCAACCTCCTGCTTTTCAGTCCGTTACAGCGTGACGAATGTGCTATCTCCATTACAAATGCTAGTTTTACCAGAACGTGCGCTCCCGTCTCATAACTTGATTCTGAGCATGCGCGGTTTTTTTTCACCTCGTCAAAGCATACACACCATAGTTTTTCACGTCGTTAAAAAGAAACGACATGAAAAACGACGTCAAAAAATGGAGCATGTTCGAAATTTTTAATGGCCGTTTTTCACGTAGTTAAAAATGCTCTGGAGCATACACACGATCGGTTTAAATGGCCATTTTTAAAAATGCCGTTTTTAACGGCATGAAAAACGATCGTGTGTATGGGGCATAAGGGTTGCCTTTTTTTTCTACTGACCACCACTATAAGAGCTGCCTCCTTTCTACTAAATGCCACTATGAATGTTGCATTCTGTCTACTGACCACTGCCGTAAGTATTGCATTCTTTCTACTAACCACCACTTTAAGGGTTACCTCCATTCTACTGATCACCACTGTAAAGGTTGCCTTCTTTCTACTGCCTTCCACTGTAACAGCTGCATTCCTTCAATAGACCACCACTGTAGGATTGCAGCCTTTCCACTAACCACCACTTTAAGAGTTGCCTACTTTCTCCTGAACGCCACTGTAAGGGTTGCATCCTTTCTACTGAACACCACTGTTAAGCCCCGTACACACGGTCTGACTTTTTGCCAACAAACTTCATTTTGAGCAAGTTTGACAAAGAATCCGACCGTGTGTACGCTTCATCGGACAAACTTTTTTGGTTTCATCGGACAAAAGTTCGGTCTGCAAACGGACAAACTTTTGGCCAACAAAAGTCAGATGGAGCAAAGTCCGACCGTGTGTACAGAAAACCATCGGACTTTTGTCCGATGGACAAAACAAATAATGTTAAAATCAATCAACAATAGCAGAAGTTGACCAAAGGGTGGCGGTAAAGAACAGAAAAGAGCAGAAAAACAACGTGATGTTGGAAAAAGTTTTTGGGAAAGTTTGCAGAAAAGTCCTGTGGTGTGTATGCTATGGGTGTTCCCGACCAACTCCATTTGGACAAAAATCCAGGGAAAAGTCTGATGGAAGTCCGACCGTGTGTACGAGACTTTAGGGTTGCATCCTTTATACTAACCACCACTATAAAGGTTGCATCCTCTCCACTGACCACTACTGTTATGCCGCGTACAGACGATCAGACATTCCGACAACAAAACCGTGGATTTTTTTCCGACGGATGTTGGCTCAAACTTGTCTTGCATACACACAGTCACACAAATGTTGTCTGAAATTGCGAACGCCAAGAACGCGGTGACGTACAACACGTATGACGAGCCGAGAAAAATGAAGTTCAATAGCCAGTGCGGCTCTTCTGCTTGATTCCGAGCATGCGTGGAATTTTGTGCTTCGGAATTGTGTACACACTCTCCGAATTTCCAAAACTCAAGTTTTGTTGTCGGAAAAATTGAGAACCAGCTCTCAAATTTTTGTTGTCGAAAATTCCGACAGAAAATGTCCGATGGGGCCTACACATGGTCAGAATTTCCGACAAAAAGCTCCCATTGAAGCTCCCATTTGTTTTTGGAAATTCCGAGTGTGTGTACGCGGCATTAGGGACATTTTCCCCCAATCACCCCTGATTATCTGATTTTAGTAAGGGTTCCCCAAGACCTGAAAATAGATTTAGGGGTTCTTCTGGGGGAAAAAGTTTGAGAAAGACTTCTTTAAGGAAACTTGTCATTAAAGTGACCCTGTGGTGGCAAGGCAGCTTGTAAAAGAAGAGGCAATATCCTGTGGTGACGTACAAGCTGGTAGGAGAACCCGCAGTGTGCGGTGGATGTTAGCAAGTTTTCTATACACTTAGTAGTGTAGAATACCTGCAGTGGGCATGCAGCAGTAAAGAGCAGCTTTTCAACACACGGGCTGCCACTAAGGTAAGTAGATTGCCTCTTCCTTAAGTAACAGAGTCACTTTAAAGAAATATAGAGGCTGCCATTAAACTGTGAGTAGCACCTGGGCAGGTCAGTATCTCTGGAGATGTGGCTTCTGATTAGCCACCTTCCTGACCAGGCCATTTTTTGCGATTCTGCACTGTGTTGCTTTAACTGACAATTGCGCGGTCGCGCAACACTGTACTTAAATAAAATGTACCAGTATGTTCTTTTTTCCCCACAAATAGAGCTTTCTTTTGGTGGTATTTGATCACCTCTGCGGTTTTTATTTTTTGCACTATAAACAAAAAAAATAGCAATATTTTTTACTTTCTGCTATAAAACATACCCAATAATTTTTTTTTCAAAATCGCATTTCTTCACCAGTTTGGGCCAATATGTATTCTGCTACATGTTTTTGGTAAAAAAAGTTTGCACAAAAGTCATAGCGTCTAGAAACTTTGGGAAAGATTTATGGAATTTTTTTTTTTTTTACTAGTATGGCAGCGATCAGTGATTTTTAGCAAGACTGCGACATTGCGGCGGACACATCACACACTAAGTGACAATTTAGAATTTTTTTTGGGGACCAGTGACACCAATACAGTGATGATCAGTGCTAAAACAAAATGCACCGTCGCTGTACTAATGACACTGGCAGGGAAAGGGGTTAACATCAGGGGCGATCAAAGGGTTAAATGTGTTCCCTAGGGAGTGCTTTCTGACTGTGTGGGGGATGCTTTAACAGTAAGAAGACAGAGATCCGTGTTCCTTCCTGCTAAGAAGAAACACAAGATCTCGGTCTTTCTTACTAGCAGAACGGTGATCTGCCTTGTTTACATAGGCAGACTGCCATTCTGCCTCTCTAAGAACGATCGCTGGGTTCCCAGGCAGACATCGTGTCAGCGTAGACCCGCTGTGTCCAATCACAGTGGGAACGTGTCTCCGGTGGCTCGCACACCCCAGACCCTGAAGAAGGAATCACGTACAGGTACGTGATTTTGCGCTTAAGGGCCGCCCTGCCACAGTAAATGTATGTGGGGCAGTCCATAAGCGGTTATTGAAGAGCTACAGAAATAAAAAATATTATGTATAGTTTACACTTATCTCCACTGCGTCTTTTCTGGTTCCAGCACATTCTTTGAATTGCCCCATAACCTTCTATCCCCTAATGGGAGCAGTAGAAGTAAATGTAGACTATACGTTATACCTACCTCCTGCTATACTTTAATTTGTTGTTCTTTAAGAGAACCAGTCACTATAGGAAATTTTAAATAACCTGATTCTCAACTCTTGAAGTGTTACATTAGTGCAGACTTCTCTCTCAGAGTGCACTTGATTTCTGATTATTTACTTGTATTCTCTTCCTGTTAGTGCCAAAGTGTCAGGCTGAGCCATTGGCTCCCGCTGCTGTCAATCAAATCCTGTGAGTCGGGGGCGGGACCGAGTCCTGCTGTCTGTGTCAATGGACGCAGCAGCAGGACTCGGGAGCGCGCCCGCACGGGTGCCCCCATGGAAAGCGGCTCTCTGTGGGGGCACTCGAGAAGAAGAGGAGCCAGGAGCGCTGCTGAGGGACCCCAGAAGAAGAGGATCGGGGCCGCTCTGTGCAAAACCCTTGCACAGAGCAGGCAAGTATAAAATGTTTGTTATTTAAAAAAAAGTAAAACTAACTTTACAACCTCTTTAAGGCCTCATGCACACAGAATGTTTTAAAAACTCTCCTAGAAGCCTTTCCTCCGGGCAGCAGCATTTTGGCCGAAAAAAACGTCTGCCGCTTGTAAAATTGTCTAACGCTTTTACAAGCATTTGGATTCATCATTACAGGCATCAAGCGCTTGAGCATTAATTCATTATATTGGCCAGAATAATAATTTATTCTGCCCATTGAAATTAAGGCTCAAGCGCTAAACACGCCTAGCGTAACCACGCGTTTACAAGCATCAAGCTTTTTTCCTGCCAAAATGCTGCTGCTCCTGGATGCAGTGGCAATGTGTTTTTGCACTTGCCTCTAAAAGCCCCTGCCACTAAATGCTGCTTAAAGTCTATGTGTACATGGGCACATAGGCTAACATTAAGGGGGTTTGAAAGCAGGAAAAAAAATGCCTGACACCCCTTAAAGCTGCAGTAAAAACATCCAGTGTGTATGAGGCCTAATTTTGGTTGACTGGGCTGGCTGCATTATCCCAGGTTCCATGCCCTGTCAGGCACATGGCAGCCAGGCACACAGTAGTTCGCACTTACTCACAAGTCAGAAAAAAGGCACTGCATGTTTTTTGTGGTTTATTTGCTGGTTTAACTAAGATAACAAAAAGGTGATGGAGGACACACTTTTCTGTCTCTTCCCTTGTATGCTGTCACTGGTAAACTACAACTAAGGGGACCGCTTTGTGAAGGTATAACTAGTCAGCAACTGGAGTGAACTCTCCCAAAGGTGACAAGGTCAGCCTCTAGGATCCTTAAGGCTTGCACTCACTGTGTCCTGGGTACTTTAATTCTCTCTTATAGTACCAGCCAGTCTGTGTACAGAATGCTTCCAGATTGGGTCCTCTGTGGACTTCCTGCACTGCTTTTGGGGGCTCTAGACGTGGGTCACTGAGCTTTAGCTAGAGCTGGGTCCCAGATGGAATTCTTCTAATCTGCAGCTAGCAGCCCAGAAGGCCTCAGCCCTCAGCCTGGGACTTCTCCCATAGGAATAAGGCCATGCTGTTTTAGGCCCCAGACTATTTATGCACACCTTAGCCTCCTGCTGCTCACTCCCTCAACCAGGTATTGGCTGAGGCTGCATGAATATTCAGCCAAGGATCTGCCTCTCACATCCACTATTATTCCAGAACTTACTGGAATGCAGGGGGAAGTTGATGAACCTGCACTAGCAGAACTTAGAACAACCCAAAGCAATTGAACACTGCTCTTCTTTTACAGGGGAGCCAAAAACTAAATTGGCCTCAACTATACCAACTTAGCTAGGAGGGTGCTACACTGGTTTAAACAAATCTATTAAGGTATATATCATACCTCCCAACTTTTTTAGATGGGAACGAAGGACACCTATTATCAAAAGTATGTAAGCATAGGACACACACCCTGTCACGCCCCCTTAAACACTTGCCGACCGCTGTATGCCGATATACGTTGGCACAATGGCAGCGGCAGTGGCGGACAAATGGGCGTACCGGTAGGTCCCCTTTAATTTGCGGGCTAGTGGAGGCGCACGCGTATTGCGTGATCGTGCCCGCAGGTCCCGTGGACTCAATGTCCCACGATCATGGCACAGAGAGGCAGAACGGCGAGATACCTATGTAAACAAGGCATTTCCCTGTTCTGCCTAGCAACATGACAGGGATCAGACCATGAGACCATCCCTCCACAGTTAGAATCACTCCCTAGGACACACTTAACCCCTTGATCGCACCCTAGTGTTAACCCCTTCCCTGCCAGTGCCATTTATACAGTAATCAGTGGCTACTTATAGCAGTGATCGCTAAAAAAAAAGACAATGGTCCCAAAATAGTGTCAAAAGTGTCCGATGTGTCCGCCGCAATGTCGCAGTCACGTTAAAAATCGCAGATCGCCGCCATTACTTATTAAAAAAAATTATAACAAAAATGCCATAAATCTATCCCCTATTTTGTAGACGCTATAACTTTTGCGCAAACCAATCAATATACTTTTTTTTTTTTTTTACCAAAAATATGTCGAAAAATACATATCGGCCTAAACTGAGGAAAGAATTTGTTTTTTTATATATTTTTTGGGGATATTTATTATAGGAAAAAGTAAAAAATATTGCTTTTTTTTTCAAAATTGTTGCGCTTTTTTGTTTATAGCGCAAAAAATAAAAACCGCAGAGGTGATCAAATACCACCAAAAGAAAGCTCTATGTGTGGGAAAAAAAGGACGTCTATTTTGTTTGGGTGCAACGTACGCAATTGTTAGTTAAAGCAACGCAGTGCCATATCGCAAAAAGTGCTCTGGTCAGGAAGGGGGTAAATCCTTTTGGGGCTGAAGAGGTTAAAGGAGAATTTTACAAAAAAAAATAAAGATTGGTAATTCCCTTACTGGCTTTTGAAATGTACAAATGCAGCCATTTAGAACCTTTTAGCACTGGGACATACTTTTTTGAAAGATAAAAAGTGCATTTTATATACTACTATTTGGATCAGACCAAAATGAGGGACAAATGAGGAGGAAAGAGGGACAGAGGTTCAGAACCAGGGACAGCTGGGATCTAGGATATATTCTTAACTCAAAAGAAGTCCTTTCTATTCATCTCAGACTCTGAATCTCCAAATTGCTTTTTCTTGCTGCTGTGATGTAACTTCCTGTTAGAGGATGGATAGATTTATTCTCCATGGTCTCACTGTAGTAGGAACATGACCACCCTCTCTTGCTCGCTCCTGACATGGACTATGGACTAAAGCTGGCCATACACCTATAGATTATCTGCAGATTTTCTATGGTTAGATGGAAAAAGTGCAACAGATTTCTCCATGTACGCTAAACTGTGTGTGGATGGAGGAATCTCCCACTGGGCCAAGCTTCAGTATCTTGCTAGTCGGCCCCACTGGCTCTCAACCTAAACAATGCCTGCACCCAATCAGAATGTTCAGGTATTGTGAGAGCCAGCGGGGCCGACTAGCAAGATATGGAAGCTTGGGCCAGTGGGAGATTTTTCCATCCACATAGTTCAGCGTAGATGGAGGAATCTGTTCCACTTTTTCCATCTGACCATAGAAAATCTGCAGATAATCTATAGGTGTATGGCCAGTCTAAGTGACTATTGAGGGCAAGAAGAAAAAGTCTCTTGAAAGCCCACCCTCCCAACCTACAAATACTAACCTTTGCCATGCTCCATCTAAGCACTTGCAAAATACTTGATATGTCCGGGTATTAGGGTTGCCACCTTTTCTTCATGCCAAACCCGAACACTTTAGCGGCTCACAGATAAAAAATTTAAGGGGGTATGCTGTGGACTCTGGTGTAAGGGGGTTTCTGCTCATCAAACCTCCAACTTACATCAGAGTTCCCAGCATTTCCCCTTAAATCAGGGTTCCCAAATACCCCCTTAAATCAGAGTCCACATGGCATCCCTTACATCTGAGTCCCTCTTACCTTAGTGGATTTACTCGCTCGGAGGCAAGAGAGAGAATGAAGGGTGGGGGGGGGAGACTTCAGTCACAGACATTGGATGGTGAGCTCACTCACCCAAGGATGGAGGCTCAGGTATCGACACCTTTCATCCACAATGTATCTGCCAGTTGCTGAACTTCAGATTTCCAGCCCACACATCTCTTTCCAAAGGACCAGAACATTGGGGATTGGAGTGTGGGTGGGCAGACAGAGGGGTAGGGGTGGGAGGAGGATAAGCATATCAAACCCTCTCTCCTCTCCTGTCCATGTATGGGAATGGGTCCTGTGCACACCTCTATGCACTCAACGGTTGTGGTACTCGGGGAGCCAGAGTCCATTATGAATATTGTGTCCGGGTTTCAGGAGTTTTGAATCCCGGACACACGATTCAAAACCCGAACTGTCCGGGTGAATCCCGGAGAGTTGGTAACCCTACCGGATATGGGGGAGCAGCATGTGACCTCCGATAATGCAGTGCTTTAGCCTGAGCAGCCAATCCCCAGGCCTGAGCTCTGTCGTGTGAGGGAGGTGGTGGCATCATCAACCCTGTATAAGCATTAACATGGAGCTTAGAGCCTACACAAGTAATGGTACAGTATGTTGGTCAGGGGTGGGCTTTCAAAAGACTGTCACTTTGCTTGAATGGGAAAAGTGTCAGATTCTCTTTAACAGTGCTGTTCCTTACTACAGTTAAGGAAAGTGGAAAAATAGTGGTGGACCCGTAAGGCTATCTTAGACCCCTTTCACACTGAGCCGCCCATAGCGTCGGCAATCAAACGCCGCTATTTTAACCGCCGACGCTATGGGCGGATTTGCTGCGCATTTCGGCCGCTAGCGGGGCGCTTTTAACCCCTGCTAGCGGCCGAAAAAGGGTTAAAACCGCCCGCAATGCGCTGCTGAAGCAGCGCATTGCATGCGGTATAGCCGCACTGTCCCATTGGTTTCAATGGGCAGGAGCGGTGGAGGAGCGGTATACACACCGCTCCTTCACCGCTCCAAAGATGCGGCTAGCAGGACTTTTTTTACCGTCCTGCTAGCGCAACGCTGCAGTGTGAAAGCCCTCGGGCTTTCACACTGGAGACAATGGAACAGCTGTTTTAAGGGCGGATTGCAGGCGCTATTTTTAACGCTATAGCGCCTACAATACGCCCTCAGTGTGAAAGGGGTCTTATTAGTATTTCTATCTTTACGTATTGATGTTAATGTAAATAAACTGTTTCCCAGGCAGGCAGCTTCTACACCCCATAAGATCTCCACGGGTCTCCTTGGCTTTAAAGGTCCAGATACAACTTTATTCTAATAGGAGCCATGGAGACAATCCAAAGAGTACCCAATGCATTTTGGGGGTACAAAATTCAGGGCTTCATTAAACACAATGGGAATAGACTAGAATTGAACTTGACTTTTAATGGTATTTCTTCCAGTGTGATTACAAGCACAGGTCTTGTCAGCAAGGAATAGTCCAATCTATTCCTTGCTACTAAAATACAGACAAAGCACACTAACATTATATAGCAGGTAACTGTACATTCCCATCAGTGGCATAACTATAGTCATAGCAGACCACACCACCACTATGAGGCCCAGAGCTGCCTGGCTATACAGTAATAATGCAGTGTATATAATGAATATATACTGTGTGTATATATATATATATATATATATATATATATATATGTAGCGGGGTCCCCAAATTTAACCCCGCTATACCTAAATTTAGGGGTGACCAGAGCAATAGTTTGGCTCGGGTCTCTTAATTATTTGGGCTCTGCCTTACTGCTGTGTCACCTGGCGTGCAGTTCCCCTTTGGGCGTATAGGTGGTGTTGTCGCCTGTACCCGGGGTTGAAGCACAAGTGATGGAGTAGGTATTGGATGTCCTCTCTCAGCTGCCGTTGGTGGGTGGTTCTGGCCTGCTGTGCGTGCCGGGGAAGGATATATAAGGGGCAGACGCCATTACACATGAAGCCAATTCCCGGGTCCCATGCCCAGAGGGGAGCGAATTCCCGGGGCCCATGCCCGGATGAGAGCCATTTCCCGGGGCCCACTGCCCGGAGGGAGCTACCCCTCAGAGGGGGGTGCGCCCCATCTTGATTGAGGAGTCTCAGGCACCTTCGGCCTGAGGCTACAGAGTTCCAGGTAGGCCCAGTACCTTTGACTGGGTCTACAACCGAAGAGGAGTCCCAGGGAACCCGCGTGAGGGTAACCACTCTGACAAAGAGAAAACCAGGGGAGGATCGATCCCATAACAAGAGGGCGAGTAATAGAGTATTGCTGACTCGGGAAAGGCCTGGTGACTTGTCGGAGGGAAGGATTCCTGACTTTGCAGACTGCCTCTGTGGAGTGTTGAAAGTTCAGGAGGAATCTCCTTGATTTGGTCCTTGGAGGGGACTGGGTCATTGTTCCAGCATCACGCCGGCTGCTAGTGACATTAAGTGACTATCCGGGTGAGCTGTACCCACTCGGGATCGAGTGGCCACGAAGCCAAGAGTGTGCCTGAATCCACTTCTATCTGCTAACCTTTTTCTCACTTCAACTCTCTGGTTCCTAAAAGCAAGATAAAATAAACTCACATTGGAGTTGATATGTTGTGTGGACATTGACCTCATTTGGGAAAGATGAAGACTCGCCTCTATAAAGAAAGAGGGGAGAACCGGAAGAAGGAAGCAGTTAACTGCAGGACCCAAGTATGTAACACCGCCTGACCTTTATATTCTAGAGGACACGGGCATGTGGCATGGTGTGTCTTATCCCCCTGCTTGAGAAGGTAAGAGGGGGAAAAAGATCCGTGTGCTACATATATATATATATATATATATATATATATATATATATACAGCATATATGGAAAATAATCAGTGGAAAGGAAGTGTTTGTGGTTTTAACCAATCACTTTGTATTAATTGTGATCCGCATCACTAGAGGCGTGGCAGGGTGTGTGTCCTCTGCTTACATGAATTGTACTGTACTATAAGGTGTCCCTCTTTCTCATCTAGGTACGCCTCTGCAGTACATTCTGGGACCTTTGCTGTATTATATTGCTGTACATGCAGAGAGAACTATTTTAATGCAATTAGCCCTATGCTGGACAAGCAGAATCAGCTGAGAATTATTAGCCAGCAGGCACAATTTGGAAAATGACTATGGTTTAAAATGATATATATATTTTTTTATATATAGAGTGTGCATTGCATGGTAGGTCACATCATTTACATGGGTTGAGTATAAAATAATGCCCAGTGAACACACCTCTGCCGGGTTAGCCCCCTCATATCAAAATGTTTGAAAAATGTTTATGCACTTTGTTAGATCAGGTTAGATCAACCGTTGTTTTCGTTAGATCTCACACAGAAGAAGCAAAATTAACAGTTATTTGCTGGCGGGGCTAACCCGTCATCAGCCCCCCCTTATCAAAAAAATTACCAAACAGTTAGCTATATTGGAAGCTATTTGTTAAATCCGGTAAGATTAAGTGGTTTTAACGTTAGATCGCACATAATTAGAGACTTATTAAGTGATTATTGAGGGGGCTGCCCCCCCTTATCAAATTCTCTGGCCAAAAATCATTCAGGCTAAGGCCCCATGCACACGAGACGCTGTTATTTGCTGTTGAACGCGCGTTCAGAGGCAGTTGGACGCTTTTTTCAACTGCTCCTGAACCCATTCAATGTTATCCTATGTGTCCATGCACACACTCTCGTTTTTTGGCGTTTACAAGCAGTTGCGTTTAACCTTGTTTTTCCAGAAGCAAAAAAATGGGTTCAGACGCAAAATTTTCCACGTTTCAGACGCTAAACGCTGCTAAACGCGGCTAAACGCGGTACCGGCGTTTTGCCGCGTTTGCGTTTATAAGCGTTTTTAAAGGTGACCTATTTTTTAACATTAGAAATCTCAAAAATGATGGCAAATGATGAAAAACTATTAAAAAATATAAAAGAAAACTGTAATTGCTTGCATTGCATTGTGGACAATCCACAACTTGTGGCAGGTAACGTGGCAAGTGGACAATCCACAGCTTGTGTCAGGTGATGTGGCCAGGTGACGTGGCAAGTGGACAATCCACAGCTTGTCGCAGGTGACGTGGCCAGGTGACGTGGCAAGTGGACAATTCACAACTTGTGGCAGGTGACGTGGAAAGTGGACAATCCACAACTTGTGGCTAGGTGACGTGGCCAGGTGACGTGGCAAGTGGACAATCCACAATTTGTGTCAGGTGACGTGGCCAGGTGACGTGGCAGGTGACGTGGCAAGTGGACAATTCACAACTTGTGGCAGGTGACGTGGCCAGGTGACGTGGCACGTGATGTGGCCAGGTGACATGGCAAGTGGACAATCCACAACTTGTGGCAGGTGACGTGGCAAGTGGACAATCCACAACTTGTGGCAGGTGACGTGGCCAGCTGACGTGGCAGGTAACGTGGCCAGGTGACGTGGCAGGTAACATGGCCAGGTGACGTGGCCAGGTAACGTGGCAAGTGGACAATCCACAACTTGTGGCAGGTGACGTGGCACGTGATGTGGCCAGGTGACATGGCAAGTGGACAATCCACAACTTGTGGCAGGTGACGTGGCCAGGTGACGTGGCAGGTAATGTGGCCAGGTGACGTGGCAGGTAACATGGCCAGGTGACGTGGCCAGGTAACGTGGCAAGTGGACAATCCACAACTTGTGGCAGGTGACGTGGCACGTGATGTGGCCAGGTGACGTGGCAAGTGGACAATCCACAACTTGTGGCAGGTGACGTGGCCAGGTGATGTGGCAGGTGACGTGGCAAGTGGACAATCCACAACTTGTGGCAGATGATGTGGCAAGTGATACGCTAAATACAAGTACACTGCTGCTCTCTCAGCTGCTGCTACTCACTTTGGTCTCACAAACTGGCTGAAATGGTTAAAATTTACTGTTTTTTGAGCTTAGGGAGGGTCTATGATGAAACGCTTATAAACGCAAACGCGGTAAAACGCCGCTAAACGCGGCCGCAAACGCGGCAAAACGCGCGTTTATAAACGCCGGTTTCAGCGTTTAAAAACGTGTGTTCAGCAGAGTTTGCACCTGCGTTTCGTGTGCATGGGGCCTAATAGATCTTCGTTAGATCCGGTAAGATCAAGTGGTTTTAACGTTAGATCTCACATAATTTCAGAGATATTCCACATAAAAATACTGATATTCGGTGGTACATAAGGATGGGTTGGCCCCCCCACATGCAATTTTCTGGCCAAAAATCATTCAGGCTAATAGATATTCGTTAGATCCGGTAAAATCAAGTGTTTTTTTTTATAATTCCTTTATTTAAATAGAAAGTGTGTTCAACAATTAGCACATATAGCAGAGATACATAATAAAAATCAGACAGTAAGATCAATCGTGGTCAGGAAATTAGGTAAATATATCAGACACCCCGGCTTTACACGGTAAGTAAAGCACATGAAGAAAGTACGGAATAGGGATAAAGTTGGTGTGCGAAGCCGGGGAGGCAATCTATCAAATACTTGTGCATCCTAGAACCGATAATAACATATGCAAAGCTATATAATACATAATACAGTAAAAAAAAAAAAAGTTTTAGATCAAGTGGTTTTAACGTTAGATCTCACATTATTTCAGAGCTATTCCACATAAAAATACAGATATTGGGTGGTACACAAGGATGGGTTGGCTCCCCCCACATGCAATTTTCTGGCCAAAAATTATCTAGGCTGATAGATATTTGTTAGATCCGGTAAGATCAAGTGGTTTTAACGTTAGATCTCACATAATTTCAGAGATATTCCACATAAAAATACAGATATTAGGTGGTACAGAAGGACGGGTTGGCCCCCCCACATGCAATTTTCTGGCCAAAAATCATCTAGGCTAATAGATATTCATTAGATCCAGTAAGATCAAGTGGTTTTAACATTAGATCTCACATAATTTCAGAGATATTCCACATAGCAATACAGATATTAGGTGGTATTATAAGGACGGGTCGGCCCCCCCACATGCAATTTTCAGGCCAAAAATCATTCAGGCTAATAGATATTCGTTAGATCCGGTAAGATCAAGTGGTTTTAATGTTTGATTATACATAATTACAGGGATATTATGGATATTTGGTAGCGATGCACGGATATCCATACTAGTGTCTATATCAGAGCTGATAATGAGCAGTTTCACGTGTACCAGTGAGGAGTGCCATTGAGCATACCGAGGTATGCTGAAATTATGTGGGACATTATTCGACAGGTGTGTCTAAGCCCAGTGAAGCCTGAAGCACAGTGCCAGAAGCCAGAGGGAAACTTCAGAGGACCCTGGTGAAGAAGCCAACCGGGCGCCCATCTACAGAAACTGGCTCCAAAACCAATGACGCAAAGAGACAGCAGCGGAAGTCCAAACCCTTGCAGAGGGCCCCCCTTCCCGTTGTTGCCTTCAAGCAACCCAGTGTCCCGTTTCTTTAGACATATGCTGCCCGGCGCGGAGAGTCAATGCACACCAGACTCCCAGAACTTAGCGTAGACTTAAGCCCGATCAGAATCTCTGCAAGAGAGGAGCGCGGATACAAACCACCGAACAGGCCCAGGCCACCACTTCCTCCATGCTCCCTGACAAGCAGGTGGGACCTTCTCCTGTTGTTCCCATCCAAGTAAAGGGAGTCTACACCAAGGCCCTTCTGGATACTGGAGCTTAAGTGACTCTTCTCTACAGAGACTTCTATGACAGGCACCTCAAGCATCTAGAGATATAGGGCATTGTGACTCATAACTTCCCCTATGATGGCTATCTACTGGTCAAGCTGACCTTCGATCCCTCCGTGGCTGGGAAACCGAGACTTTTGACACTCTGGCAGTGGTCTGTTCTCGCCCACCAGGGGCCAGTAAGAGTGCTTTCATCATAGGGACCAATACTGATCTTGTCAGAAGGCTGTTGACACCTCTTTGTCTGGAGCCGGGCACTTCAACCACAAGTGTGCACCCCATGCTGAGACAAGCCTACCAGCGCCTGGTACAAGAACAGAAGGCCCCAGCTAAAGGTGCGGGAAAGATCTGGCGCTTGGACCGGTGTGAGAAAGTGTTACAGCCTGGTAAAGTGGCCTGTTTAATAGTATCTGTCAAGCTAAATTAGAAGCAACCAGGCCCTTTCATTGTCCTTGAAGCGGACGGACAGAGAGAAGACATGGGAGTGGAGATAATTCCCGAGGTGGTTTCAACCAAAAGGTTGCAAAGAAGTCACGGGAAGATCTTGGTTAGTGTTCGCAACATAACAGCCTCGCCAGTGAAGATGCCGGCTCAGATGTTGCTGGGACAAGTGAATTTGGTCACTCCAGCCCTGCCGTCTGATCCGGTGGGGGAGCAAAGGATGGGATCTCTGTGGAGAAGTTCTATCTGAAGAATACTCCTCTTTTGCCTGAATGGAAAGAAAGGGCCAAGACTCAGCTCCCGAGATGGCGGGCTGCATTCTCCAAAAGTGAATTTGATGTGGGGTGTGCAAAAAGTGCCCAATACCGGATCCATCTCTTCAAGTGCATAAGCCGTTCAGGGAAAGAGTTTGATGGATTCCTTTAGGGGACTTGGAGGATCTGCGTGAACAACTGGCAGAGTTGAAGAGGGCAGGTATTGTCCAAGAGTCCCAGAGTCCATACACTTCCCCAATAGTGGTGGTACGGAAGAAGAATGGGTCACTGAGGCTGTGTATTGACTACCGGACGCTGAACCGAAGGACCATTCGTGACCAATATACCACCCCAAGGATAGAAGATGCCTTGCAGAGCCTGTCAGGAGCGATATGGTTCAGCATGCTGGATTTGAAGAGTCAGTATTACCAAATCCCCATGCACCCTGAGGACCGGGAAGACCATTAATATTACTTTGAATTACACCGTATGCATCAAGGCCTGTCTGGTGCCCCAGCCACCTTCCAAAGGCTAATGGAGAAGACCATGGGTGACATGAAACTGGTCGAGGTGTTTGTGTACTTAGACAACATCATCGTTTTCGGCAAGACCCTGGAAGAGCACGAAGAGCATCTGGAGAAGGTCCTGAAGAGACTGCATGATGAGGAGGTTGAAGCTGTCTCTGGAAAAGTGCCAGTTTTATCAACCCTCAGTCAACTACCTTGGCCACATTGTGTCTGCCGAAGTGGCCACCGACCCCAGAAGCTGGAAGCTGTCACCTTCTGGCCGAGGCCTACCAACATGACTGAGCTTAAGTCATTTCTGGGATTCTGCTCTTTATCAAGATTTATCAAGGGATTCGCTAAGACGCTGACCCTGATCTGGCAAAGCCTGTCAGACCCGCTGGAAGGCCCAGAAAACCCAGAGAGTCCATTCAGGAACTATGGACTCCGAAGTGTAAAGAGGTTTTAGGCAGCTGAAGTGAAGCCTAACAACCCCTCCAGTTATAGTTGACGCCAGTCAAGATGGGTTAGGTGGGCTGCTATATCAAGAGCATGACTGTCATCTATGGCCTGTTGCCTACATGAGTCGGAACATGGCCCCCGCCGAGAAGAACTACCCCATGCACAAACTTGAGTTCCTGGCCTTGAAGTGGGTGGTGGTGGATAAGCTGAGTGATTACCTGTATGGAGCGGAGTTCGTGATCTAGACCGACAACAATCCTCTCACCTACATCCTCACTACCACCAAGTTGGATGCCACGGGTCACAGATGGTTTGCTATTCTATCAGGGTTTATTTTCAGCCTGAAACAAGATGCGGATGCTTTGTCAAGAAGGCCCCATTGTTCCAGAGACCCTCCAGAAGAATAGGCCCAGCTGACACCTGAAGGGGTACGAGCCTTATGTCAAGGAGCAGAACATCAAGCTGGAGGAGGATCCAGGGCCGAAGACATTGGAGTGTCAGCCGCTGGTGTCCCCAGATGTTATTGCGATGTCACCCTAGTCAGGGATGAAGGTCTGCCCAAAGCTGTTAAAGTATGACCTGCAGAGGGACCAGTTGGAGGACCCTCCCTGTAGCTTGGCATTGAAGGCCTTGGAGAGCCAACGCCCTGACTTGCTCCTCACTGACTCCCCAAAGGAAACCCATCTGCTGCACAGCGAGTGGGAGCGGTTTCAGGTGCACCAAGGGTTTGTCCACCGAAGGGGCCCCTCTGATGATTCTGAAGAAAAATTGCAGCTATTCCTACCTGAAAAACATAGGGAGACAGTATTAACTGACCTACACGACAACCATGGCCACCTAGGGCCCAAGAGGACTTTTCACCTGGCGAGGGACCAGTTCTACTGGCCCTGCATGCGGGTTGAAGTTGAGGACTATTGCCACTCCTGCATCAGATGTATCCAAAGGAAGACTTTGCCTCACGGAACTGCCCCAATGGGCCATCTTCAGAGTCACGGACCCATGGAGCTGGTGTGCATTGACATTCTGTGCTTGGAGTCTGATCTTAGCGGGCAGAGAAATATCCTGGTAGTGACTAACCATTTCACTTGGTATGCTCAGGCATTTTCCATGAGGGACCAACAAGCATCCACGGTGGCTAAGATCTTCGTGGAGAAATTCTTTGTGCACTATGGTCTGTCCCAATGCATCCACTCTGATCAAGGGATAGATTTTGAGAGTAGTCTCATCAAGAGACTTTTAGACCTATTGGGCATCAGGAAGTCTAAAACCACCCCGTATCATCCTCAGGGAGATCCTCAACCAGAGAGATTCAATCGAACCCTCCTGGATATGCACGGAACTCTAAATTCAGAACAAAAGCAGCACTGGAGCAAGCATATAGTGGCTATTGTGCATGCTTATAACAGCACCGCCAGTGATGCCACAGGTTACTCCCCCTATAGTTTGATGTTCGGACGGTAGGCCCGGCTGCCAGTAGACTTGGCTTTCGGCACATCCCTCGACCATACCTCAGCAACTTCCCACAGAGGGTATGTGGATCACCTGCAGAGACGTCTGAAGACCGCCTATGATAAGGCTCAAGCTGCCTCATATGCCCGAGGACAGAAAAACAAAATAAACTTTGACCTCAAGGTGTGCAGGACCTACAGCCGGATGACAAGGTACTGCTGAGAAACCTGGGTGTCCCTGGAAAGCACAAGTTGGCTGACCGCTGGAAGTCGCAGCCCTATGTTGTTTGCAAGCATCTGCCAGGACTCCCAGTATATCAAATCCGGCCAGAGGGAAGCACAGGCCCGCTGAAGACTTGGCATCGCAATCATCTGTCGCCTCTGTCAGAAGCAGTTCATGTGCCACCACAGCCAGATTTACAGTCCCCACCCACGGCCTACCAAAGATCCCAGCCAGTGACTAGATCTCAGTCTGTATCCCTTTCTGAGTATGAAAACAGCGATGCAGGACAACCTCCCCTCCTATGCTAATTGGATGGATGTTCATCTGCCAGGGTTTTATGCAGATGCAAATTGTATCGTTTCCTGTGCGCACTAACCTGTTTTTTTTTCTCCGTGTGTATATCAAAAGCTTGTAACAGGTTATAGACTCTTTACCACCTTTGGCGGACCAAAGGTTCTTTGGTGGGAGAAGTGTGTAGTGGGGACTGCTCTGTCACCCATGGTCCCGCACCTCCCGCAATCCCCGCCAGCAACCGTCGGACTGAATAGACACTGACACAGGCACTCAAAGAGGGAGATCACGCCTGTCAGTCCCTGTGGGGGATTTCTCCCCATATCTCTCCTCTTCCTTGAGTGACGAGCGGCGCTCACTCACAGGCATCCACCCGCTCTGCTCTCTTCTCGGTGTCCCTATTGGCAGGGAGAGGGAGCCAATCCAGCCGCAGCAGAGGACCACGGGACTTAAAGTCTCATCACAAAATGGCACCATTGATTTCTACTGGGGAAGGAGCTACTACTTCTGCTTTGCAAGAAGGGGGGGGCTAGCTAAAGACTTAAGCTTGTTGGTCTGAGAAGAGATCACCATGAGGCAAGGAGGTGAACGGAGGTGTGAGAAGAGACTACAGGCATCCGCTGAAGAACCATCCAAAGACGGTTCCAGAGACGGTTGAAGATGGATGTACCTTCTGTAAAACCTAATATCCCTATTTTTATGTGAAATGTCTCTGAAATTCTGTGAGATCTAACATTAAAACCACTTGATCTTACCGGATCTAATGAATATCTATTAGCCTGATATAGACACTAGTATGGATATCCATGCATCGCTACCAAATATCCATAATATCCCTGTAATTATGTATAATAGAACATTAAAACCACTTGATCTTACTGTATCCAACGAATATCTATTATTCTGAATGATTTTTGGACAGAAAATTGCGTGTGGGGGGCCAACCCGTCCTTCTGCACCACCTAATATCTGTACTTTTATGTAGAATATCTCTGAAATTATGTGAGATCTAACGTTAAAACCACTTGATCTTACCGGATCTAATGAATATTTATTAGCCCAGATGATTTTTGGCCAGAAAATTACATGTGGGGGGGGCCAACCCGTCCTTATGTACCACCTAATATCTGTATTTTTATGTGGAATATCTCTGAAATTATGTGAGATCTAACATTAAAACCACTTTATCTTACCGGATCTAACGAAGATCTATTAGCCTAGATGATTTTTGGCCAGAAAATGTTATAAGGGGGGGGCCAGCCCCCCTCATTAATCACTTAATAAGTCTCTAATTATGTGAGATCTAACATTAAAATCACTTGATCTTACCGGATCTAACGAATAGCTTCCAAAATAGTTAACTGTTTAGTCAATTTTTTGATAAGGGGGGCTGATGACGGGTTAGCCCCCCAGCAAATAACGGTTAATATTGCTTCTTCTGTGTGAGATCTAACGCAAACAACGGTTGATCTTAACTGATCTAACAAACTGTATAAGATTTTTTCAAAAATTTTGATATGGGCGGTGCTAACCCGGCAGAGGTAGTGAACACAACCCAAGCAGTTACTATTAAAGTGGTTATAAAGAAAAACATATATATTTTTTTTTTAAATAACAAACATGTTATACTTACCTCCACTGTGCAGCTCGTTTTGCCCCGAGTGGCCCCGAACGGCGTCTTCTGGGGTCCCTCGGCAGGTGTCTCGGCTTCTCCCCGCAAGAACCACCTTCATGCGAGCGAGTGAGCATGGTGATGAGTTCTTGCGGGCGCGCTCCCGTGATACAGCCAGCGGCTATTGCCGCTCACTGTATCACTCGACCCCGCCCCCCCCGGTGAGCCGCGTCATTGGATGTGATTGACAACAGCGCGAGCCTATGGCTGCGCTGCTTTCAATCCATCCAGTGTAGTCAATAAATGGCCAGGCAGAGAAAAGAGCAGGATATCGGGGGCGAGCACGGGACTTTTGAGGGCTCAGGTAAGTAAAACGGGGGTTTGGGGGGGGCAGTATTGTCGGATGTTTTTTCACCTTAATGCATAGGATGCATTAAGGTGCAAAAACGTTTTCCTTTACAACCCCTTTAATAGGAAACCATTGGTGGAATTTGAATTACATTGGCATTTTCAGAAATGACGCCTTGGTGTACATTGGGACCCCTGCCTGGGAACTGTAAATTAACAACACTACTGCTGTCTTCTCTGGGCTCTGGGTTGAACTGCCGTTAAGCAACTGAATTTTACAAATACACTATATTACCAAAAGTGCTTTGTGCACTGGTGAGCAGTCATGTTGGAACAGGAAGGGGCCATTCCCAAACTGTTCCCACAATAATTTTTTTTTTTTTTTTTTGCTCCTGTCCTCCAAAATCCAACTAGGTAAATCTTCTGACCAGATAGGCTGTACAGCTTTAGATTGCAAGCTCCACTGTACCAGGGTTCGATGTGAATTTCTGGGTGTACACTGCAGTGTGAATCATTCCCGAATATATAAAATATGGGAAATCATATTAAAAAATACTAGGACAAGAGACGGAAATTTTATTTAGCATTTTGATCTCCTGTGTTTTCAAATCTTCCATCATCTGTATGACATTTATTCCTTTTTTAGTTATTTTTATGTAAATGTTCTTGGAAAGCATACACTTTTATTTTTCTGGGTCGATTTGCCTTGTGCTGAACCTTCATGTCATTTCATACCGTAAAGGAACCTGAGTAATCCGGACCAATCAACTTAAGCATCTTGGCCCAAGCAGATCAAATGCATGTAGACCGAGAGAATAAAAATGGTTTCTAAAAGCGTCCTTTTCCTGTTAGGGGCTCCTGCAGCACCTTGCTTTACACATGAGTGCCTAGCAGCAAAATGGTTAAAATTAAAGGCAAGCAGCCATGAAGAGGACCGAGCGAGAGAGCATTTCAGACGCTCAGGCTGGCCTAGGCCCGCAGAAGCTCCAGGACTGCGTGAGCCGCAGTTTGGCCTCAGAGGGGAGTGTTTAGGACAGAGAAATGAAGCACCTTATCGGTCCTGGCAGTTCTCCCCAGCGCCTGGAGCCAGCCTGCAGCCAGCACAACACGGCCCTTTTAATTGCTTTCACATCCAATCCGCAGGCCCGCGCCTCACGCTGGATGTGCTCAGCCCCTTCAGCACTGCACCCCTACCTGAACATGGAGAGGAGGGGGCATCACACAGCTCAGTGACCCCAACATACCTAACCCAATCCAAGAAGAGACGCACTTCCCCTAGAGAGACGGAGGAGACGCTGCTCAGCACAGTTTAAACATTTTAAACTCATTTCCAGGGACACTTTGCTATAATGTTGTTACGATGGTTATTCCACAATGATAAACCCGTTACCATCATTTCTGGGAAGATGATGATAATAAGCCCCAGCTAGCTTTGTCGCTAGTGTCTAGGAGAGCCAACACTTAATAGACATCACAATTTCTTTATTATGACTGGTAAAGACAGGTGCACCATGCAGAAGCACGCCCAGCAGGTGAGTTCAGCTGGACATACATGTTAGCTCTTTCACACCGATGGCTGAGCTGCGGTTTAACCACCCCCCCCCCCCCAGCCACCCAGCTAAATTCTAACAATACAGACAGACAGGGCTATACACATGCCATGGCCACTGTGGTTTTAACACAGCCTGCAGAGCTTAACGGGTGGCACCGCCGATCAAACTTGCCCATTCAGGTCAATGGGATCGTGCTGCAACCGCAAACAAAGAGCTGGGATTTAAAAAAAAAAACAGACATTAATGCAGCTGGGGAGTTGTTAGGATTATATGGAAACCGGCAAAAGATCACACACTCAGTGCATTTTGAACGCTGCGTGCAAAAAGCGAATTGGAACGTGAGTTTCCAGCACCGCGGTCTGGTGTGAACGAGCCCTGAAGCCTGCCTTGTAATCGGCATTCCAATCGATCCCAAGGGTGTTCAATAGATTTGTGGTCAGGACTCTGTGTAGGCCTCTTGAGTTCCTCCACACCAACCCAGTCAAGCTGTTTTTTTTATGGCCCTGGCTTTGTACACAGAAGTAGAGCAATGCTGGGAAAGAATGGACCTTGCCCAAACTGTTACCAGGTGCTGTAATCATACAATTGTCTAAGATGTTTTTTGTATGTGTAGCGGGTATATACTTTTAAATTCTGGTGAAGACACTAGTGATGTATAGTTCCCTGCGGCCCAGCAGGTGGCGCTGTCACTTTGGGCCGGGGTTGAACCATCGCTGCAGTGCCGTACCCTTTGTGGCCTCTCGCAGCGGTTGTACGGTGGGGCGGGGAACCCGCCGTGCATCCTGGGAGAGGGTATAAAGGGGGCGGACATCTTTGCCACGAGGTTCGAGTCCCAGGCACCTTCAGCCTGAGGGCTGCTGTTCGCGGTCGGGTGTCCAGGCGGCCTAGGCCTGGACACCGGGAGTTCGTGTTCCATCCCAGACACCTTCAGTCTGGGGTGAGGTACTCAGCCGGAGGCCTGGGGCCCAGTATCTTCCGCTGGGTCCCGCGAGGGAGGGATTGTCCTAGGGGGCCCCGGGAGTGGGGCACCTGAATCCAGAGGCGTAAGGGACCGGAGGAGGGACTCACCCGAAGACCTGGTGCAGCAGATTGCCAGTGCCGGGTGAACTTCTGGAGACCGCCCGGAGGGATATCTTTCCCGAACAGGGGCCAAGTTCAAAGAGGAAGTTCAGTCCACGTTCAATGACCGGTGGCAGCGGTCCAACTATTCAAATCAGGTCAGTGGCAGAGGCCTGCTATTAGGCCTGTGGCAGGGGCCTCAACGGTTCATCCGGTCGGTGGCAGCGACCAAAATTCACGGTCGGTGGTAGAGACCGTGCGCCAAGCCTATTCGCTATCAAAGGAATAGGAGAGTTCAGTTGTGCCTGGGCCTACTCGTATCCACACCCCTGTTTGTTCATTACTGAAAGTTCAACTGATTGTGTTCACCCTACAAGCAAAGGAATAAAGGAGTGTTGGACTTTCGATTGGTGTGGGGCTCTATGTTATTGGCAGACACATCTCCACAGAACAACTAAGGCTTTGTATGCAGTGAACAGACCCGGAGGTAATTCAAGTAACTCTGCTCAACCCTCATACACATACGAGGGGAGAGCTTGGCGTAGTGTTCCTGCACTCTCCTCTCCCAGGTACCCCTAGACACAAGCCATTCACAATAGGCGAGAGGGGGAGCGAGGCTCTGCTACATATGTGTAGCGCTATCCCCACAGGAGCCGCTTGGTAATTTGGGTTCTCCGCTCTGCGCCATAGGCCTCATTCACAAGAGGCGGACTCCGTTACCATGGAGTCCGCCAGCTCAGCAGGAGATCTCTCCGTTTGATCTCCGCTGAGCCGGCAGATGACAGGTCCCTCTCTGCTCACTGAGCGAGGAGGGGCTTGTCCAGCGCCGCTGTCTCCTATGGAGAGATCGGACAAAAACGGACAGCATGTCCGTTTTCATCAGATCTCTCCCGAAACGTCACCATCTGTCCATGGCGGATCGGATCGCCATACGTCTGATTTTAGCGGATCGGAGAGGGACGAATGTCAGCGGACATGTCTCTGCTGACATCCGACGCTCCATAGGCTTACATGGAGCGGCCGTTCAGGTCCGCCGACAAAACTGACAGGTGGACCTGAGCGGTCCGTCTGTGTGAAAGGGGCCTTCAAGTGTTAATAAACCCAGGAGGACTATGCATTCACTATATCTGGCCTCCCACACTACACAGAACATGGAAATTAAATCGTTTTAGTAAATATAAACTGCTAAATATATTTTCTCATCAGCAGTATATAGTAGTCTTAAGACTTCTATGAGTTTCTGGTTAAAGCTTGTAGGAGGAGTTTTTATTCTCCTCTGACTGTCTTATAAGGCTGCAGGATCCCTGACCCTCTGTCTGGACAGTGCTAATTTGCCCTTTGCCAATCACATGCACCCTCCCAAGAAAAAAAAGAAAAAAACTCTAGCAATGCACAGCAAACTGAGCATGTGCAAAGTGCCCCCAAGGCTCTCTTCTATCAGGAGATGGATTGGGGACTGTGGAAAAAAAGGGAGGTTTATAGAAGACAGGATCAAACAGACTTTTTACACAATGCAGAAGATTAACCCCTTAGGTTACACAGTGAGCATAAAGCATGCTTTACTACATATACAGATTTACTTTACTGTTGTGGGTTTAGTAACACTTTAACTTTAAGAACACCCTCAGGCCCCTTTGACACACTTGGTTGAATGAAAGTTATGTCACGCACCTATAGTAACACAAGTAACAACCTTTAGCTCGAGTGTGAATTAGTACCAGGAAATAGACACAAGACCGTTTAGTGGCAAATCCACTTTGCACTACAAGTGCAAAGTGCACTTGAAATTGCAGTCGCTGTAAATTTGAGGGGTAGATCTGAAATGAGTGGAAGCTCTGCTGATTTTATCATCCAATCATGTGCCAGCTAAAATGCTGTTTTATATTTTCCTTGCATGTCCCCCTCGGATCTACAGCGACTGCACTTCCAAGTGCACTTTCAGTGCAATTTCAAGTGCACTTTGCACTTGTAGTTTGCACTTGTAGTGCAAAGTGGATTTGCCTTTCGTAAATAACCCCCAATGTATTGGTAAGATTTAGAATGAGTGCTGGTTTGAGCATAAATTAACAAATTGAAGGTAGGTTCAGACACAGTCCCCTAGATGGTATAATCACTATGCCAAGGTAACTTAGACAAGAGTTCTGTACCATTTGACTGGGATTAAATCATGACTCATTAAAGTCAATAATAAACAGTTCATATAAGCATTAACTGCAATGTGAATAATACTATCAAGTTTAGAGTGCACTCTTCGAGAATGACTAGGATATGGTGCAAGGTTTCTTGAGGAGACCTCTTAGCATAAGTAGTAGGTGAAGGTCTCTGTGCAGAAGCTGTAAAGGGACAATCTTTAGTCCTAACTTTTCAGCCGGCTAGTGTTGGGCCCCAGTTGTATCGTTGGTGTGAGAATAGTCCCAATCAAGCCAGCAGGCAACAATAAGGCTATGAGATGGTTGCATTGTCAGTTCCTAAAGGGCTCAGTCTCTCTAGCAGCAGATAGTAAATCCTCACAACAGCAGCTCACCATCTGGTCACACACAGCGATTAGACCGCCATTATACAGCGGTTGTGGTGCACACTGGACAGCGATGTGCACTGTCTAGGCTCCCTCATGGCAAAAGGAACCCGTCTTCTATAACCTGGGAAAAATGCAGCTCTTTTCCCTTACTTCTTTTGCAATGTCGGGGGGGAGGGGGGAGCTGTAGTTCAGGCCATTAATTTCAGTGGGCAGGGCTTCCAAGGGAACTACATGTCCCATAATCCTCCTCCTGCCTTCCTGATTCATAGTTGCCAACAGTCCCGTTTTTCCCGGGACAATCACGGATTTGGGACCCTCGTCCCGTATTTATTTTGTCCCGCCTATTTTCCCGGATTTTTGCCTTCGTCCCGGCCGCCGGGAAAATCGTGAATGTTTGGGTAAAACGGCGGGCTATAAAAAGATGGCCGCCGCTGCAGACACGAGGATTATTTCCTCTTGTGTTCAGTGGCAAGGGGAGGAGCAGCCAATCGGCTTCTCCCCTCTCTGTGTTCACACATGAGAAAGCGAGGCGGGGCGGTATTAGGAGCATCGTGAGGGAGCGGCAATGTACAGGGCTGGGGAGGCGGAGTTTCGATAGGAGCCGAGAGCCAGGGGGAACAGAATCCGGCGGGGGAACCATTCTCGGCACGACACCGGGAAATGATCATGGACCGTGGAGCTGCCGCTGCCTCTGCCTCTGCCTCCAGCACACACACACGAAGACGCCGGTAGGTGAGATCATCTGCTCCCCGGGGCCAGTAAAAGATTCTGTGTAAATATGGCACTCAGCATAGATATTCCCCTGAACTCCGCTGTTCTCGTGTCACTCTCTACTCCTGCCCAGTGGCTGCCGCTGCTAGGGGACACAGTCAGACCTGTAAGGAGGGCTCCGCTGCTGGGGGACACAGTCAGGCCTGTAAGGAGGCCTCCGCTGCTGGGGGACACAGGCCTGTAAGGAGGGCTCCGCTGCTGGGGGACACAGACCTGTAAGGAGGGCTCCGCTGCTGGGAGACACCAGATGTAAAGGAGGGCTCCGCTGCTGGGGACACCAAAGGAGGGCTCCGCTGTTGGGGGACACCAGATGTAAAGGAGGGCTCCGCTGCTGGGGACACCAGATGTAAATGAGAGCTCTGCTGCCGGGGACACCGAATGTAAAGGAGGGCTCCGCTGCTGCCAGCTGCAGGGGACACTGAAGTAAGGAGGGCTCTGTTGCTGGGGGACACAGATCTGTAAAGAGGGGCTCTGCTTCTGGGGGCACCTGATGTAAGGACGGACTGCTGGGGAGGCACCTGATGCAAGGACGGACTGCTGGGGAGGCATCTGGTGACAGGCGACGTGACAGGTGACACGCTTCCACTGATTCGGCATTATGGTGAGTTGAATGATTTAATTTTATATTACAATGTAATAATAGAAATAATGCGCTTCAATCACCCTGACACCATAACAAACATGGTGTCGGGATGATTGAAGCGCCAACAGGTGTTTTGGAGTATACTTATCTGCCAATTTTGTTACACATTTCTATTGTGGTGTAGGATCTGGCTTCTTTCTTTCTATTTCTTTCTCTCTCTTTCTCTCACCTCGGACTGTAGCCACACCCCTTTGAACCACGCTCATTTAAGCCACACCCACTATCGTGCGTAAACCACGCCCATTTTTTGCTGCGGCGCGCTTCGCGCGCCGCATTTTTCATTTCAGCATGACACGCCTACAAACGAATGTCCCGCCCCCTAATTATAGCAAGGCTCCGCCTCAATACAAAAAAAAGTGTCCCAGATGTTTTTTTTGCAATGTTGGCAACTATGCTGATTGGTCCCCTCTGCTGCTTGCCAGGAGTGAACGGGGATCACACACAGAAACTGCTCTGAAGCTGCTGCACACACAGCCTGCTGTTTACACAGATCCCAGCAGTGGGGGAGGAAGACACAGCTGGCAAGGAACCCAGCTACACATGCTGTAGCATTACCAGTTCCCACCACTGGCAACACTAGGACTCAGTAATTTGGAGGGGTGTCTATATTCTTTTAGTCATATAGTGAGTTTGATGGTCAGGTATTTACCTATTATTTGCAATTCTGTGGTGCATCGATGGGTGCCAAATTTTCTCTTTCCCTGGCAAATATTTATATGGGTTGGTGGGAGCAATTTAATATTTTTTCCCATCCTAATTAATTTTATAGCAATTTATTTTGGTACGGCAGTTTAATTGATGACCTACTTATCATTTGGGTTAAGGATAACGTTTCTTTGGATATTGCACTATTTTTGCACTACATAAATGCTAATGATCTTAATTTAAAGTTTACTGGTAATTGTCACAACAGGATCATAGATTTCCTTGATGTCACCTTGGAAGGTGATCCCTTTGCCCAAACTTTCCTCTAAAACTTTTCATAAACCCACTATAATACCGCTTTACTGGTCAGTAGTAGGGATGAGCTTCGTGTTCGAGTCGAACATACGTTCGACTCGAACATCGGCTGTTCGATCGTTCGACGAAGATCGAACGATTTGGGCCGTTCGCGCCAAATTCGAGTGACGCGAACGGCCCACAATGCACTACGCCATCGCAGTGTCATCCAGGCGCTGTGATTGGCCAAGCATGCACTGTGACCCCGCATGCTTGGCCAATCACAGCGCCGGCAGCGAGGAGAGCAATGATTGGCCACAGGCAGGATGCCTGTGGCCAATTATTGCTGAGGGTGTTTAGTACACGCCCCACACTATAAAAGGCCGCCAGCACGGCGGCCTAGTGTAGTGTGTTCCGGAGCAGGGATAGAGCAGCATAGGCAGGGACAGTGACTTTTATTTCTTTCTTGCTTAACCTGGATTCCTTTAGTTTAGGGAAAGAGAAGGATAGGTAGGGAGAGTGTCAGTGTGTTTTGTGCTTGTGCTATATTGTGCTTAAAAAAAACATTTTTTCTAGGGACAGAAAACTGTAGGTAGGGAGAGTGTGTCAGTTTCTTTCACTGTCAAAGTCCTTGTTTCCAGGGACCTGGAAGGACAGTGAGTGAATTCTCCTTGTGCTAAATTGTGCTTAAAAAAAACATTTTTTCTAGGGACAGAAAACTGTAGGTAGGGAGAGTGTGTCAGTTTCTTTCACTGTCAAAGTCCTTGTTTCCAGGGACCTGGAAGGACAGTGAGTGAATTCTCCTTGTGCTAAATTGTGCTTAAAAAAAACATTTTTTCTAGGGACAGAAAACTGTAGGTAGGGAGAGTGTGTCAGTTTCTTTCACTGTCAAAGTCCTTGTTTCCAGGGACCTGGAAGGACAGTGAGTGAATTCTCCTTGTGCTAAATTGTGCTTAAAAAAAACATTTTTTCTAGGGACAGAAAACTGTAGGTAGGGAGAGTGTGTCAGTTTCTTTCACTGTCAAAGTCCTTGTTTCCAGGGACCTGGAAGGACAGTGAGTGAATTCTCCTTGTGCTAAATTGTGCTTAAAAAAAACATTTTTTCTAGGGACAGAAAACTGTAGGTAGGGAGAGTGTGTCAGTTTCTTTCACTGTCAAAGTCCTTGTTTCCAGGGACCTGGAAGGACAGTGAGTGAATTCTCCTTGTGCTAAATTGTGCTTAAAAAAAACATTTTTTCTAGGGACAGAAAACTGTAGGTAGGGAGAGTGTGTCAGTTTCTTTCACTGTCAAAGTCCTTGTTTCCAGGGACCTGGAAGGACAGTGAGTGAATTCTCCTTGTGCTAAATTGTGCTTAAAAAAAACATTTTTTCTAGGGACAGAAAACTGTAGGTAGGGAGAGTGTGTCAGTTTCTTTCACTGTCAAAGTCCTTGTTTCCAGGGACCTGGAAGGACAGTGAGTGAATTCTCCTTGTGCTAAATTGTGCTTAAAAAAAACATTTTTTCTAGGGACAGAAAACTGTAGGTAGGGAGAGTGTGTCAGTTTCTTTCACTGTCAAAGTCCTTGTTTCCAGGGACCTGGAAGGACAGTGAGTGAATTCTCCTTGTGCTAAATTGTGCTTAAAAAAAACATTTTTTCTAGGGACAGAAAACTGTAGGTAGGGAGAGTGTGTCAGTTTCTTTCACTGTCAAAGTCCTTGTTTCCAGGGACCTGGAAGGACAGTGAGTGAATTCTCCTTGTGCTAAATTGTGCTTAAAAAAAACATTTTTTCTAGGGACAGAAAACTGTAGGTAGGGAGAGTGTGTCAGTTTCTTTCACTGTCAAAGTCCTTGTTTCCAGGGACCTGGAAGGACAGTGAGTGAATTCTCCTTGTGCTAAATTGTGCTTAAAAAAAACATTTTTTCTAGGGACAGAAAACTGTAGGTAGGGAGAGTGTGTCAGTTTCTTTCACTGTCAAAGTCCTTGTTTCCAGGGACCTGGAAGGACAGTGAGTGAATTCTCCTTGTGCTAAATTGTGCTTAAAAAAAACATTTTTTCTAGGGACAGAAAACTGTAGGTAGGGAGAGTGTGTCAGTTTCTTTCACTGTCAAAGTCCTTGTTTCCAGGGACCTGGAAGGACAGTGAGTGAATTCTCCTTGTGCTAAATTGTGCTTAAAAAAAACATTTTTTCTAGGGACAGAAAACTGTAGGTAGGGAGAGTGTGTCAGTTTCTTTCACTGTCAAAGTCCTTGTTTCCAGGGACCTGGAAGGACAGTGAGTGAATTCTCCTTGTGCTAAATTGTGCTTAAAAAAAACATTTTTTCTAGGGACAGAAAACTGTAGGTAGGGAGAGTGTGTCAGTTTCTTTCACTGTCAAAGTCCTTGTTTCCAGGGACCTGGAAGGACAGTGAGTGAATTCTCCTTGTGCTAAATTGTGCTTAAAAAAAACATTTTTTCTAGGGACAGAAAACTGTAGGTAGGGAGAGTGTGTCAGTTTCTTTCACTGTCAAAGTCCTTGTTTCCAGGGACCTGGAAGGACAGTGAGTGAATTCTCCTTGTGCTAAATTGTGCTTAAAAAAAACATTTTTTCTAGGGACAGAAAACTGTAGGTAGGGAGAGTGTGTCAGTTTCTTTCACTGTCAAAGTCCTTGTTTCCAGGGACCTGGAAGGACAGTGAGTGAATTCTCCTTGTGCTAAATTGTGCTTAAAAAAAACATTTTTTCTAGGGACAGAAAACTGTAGGTAGGGAGAGTGTGTCAGTTTCTTTCACTGTCAAAGTCCTTGTTTCCAGGGACCTGGAAGGACAGTGAGTGAATTCTCCTTGTGCTAAATTGTGCTTAAAAAAAACATTTTTTCTAGGGACAGAAAACTGTAGGTAGGGAGAGTGTGTCAGTTTCTTTCACTGTCAAAGTCCTTGTTTCCAGGGACCTGGAAGGACAGTGAGTGAATTCTCCTTGTGCTAAATTGTGCTTAAAAAAAACATTTTTTCTAGGGACAGAAAACTGTAGGTAGGGAGAGTGTGTCAGTTTCTTTCACTGTCAAAGTCCTTGTTTCCAGGGACCTGGAAGGACAGTGAGTGAATTCTCCTTGTGCTAAATTGTGCTTAAAAAAAACATTTTTTCTAGGGACAGAAAACTGTAGGTAGGGAGAGTGTGTCAGTTTCTTTCACTGTCAAAGTCCTTGTTTCCAGGGACCTGGAAGGACAGTGAGTGAATTCTCCTTGTGCTAAATTGTGCTTAAAAAAAACATTTTTTCTAGGGACAGAAAACTGTAGGTAGGGAGAGTGTGTCAGTTTCTTTCACTGTCAAAGTCCTTGTTTCCAGGGACCTGGAAGGACAGTGAGTGAATTCTCCTTGTGCTAAATTGTGCTTAAAAAAAACATTTTTTCTAAGGACAGAAAACTGTAGGTAGGGAGAGTGTGTCAGTTTCTTTCACTGTCAAAGTCCTTGTTTCCAGGGACCTGGAAGGACAGTGAGTGAATTCTCCTTGTGCTAAATTGTGCTTAAAAAAAACATTTTTTCTAGGGACAGAAAACTGTAGGTAGGGAGAGTGTGTCAGTTTCTTTCACTGTCAAAGTCCTTGTTTCCAGGGACCTGGAAGGACAGTGAGTGAATTCTCCTTGTGCTAAATTGTGCTTAAAAAAAACATTTTTTCTAGGGACAGAAAACTGTAGGTAGGGAGAGTGTGTCAGTTTCTTTCACTGTCAAAGTCCTTGTTTCCAGGGACCTGGAAGGACAGTGAGTGAATTCTCCTTGTGCTAAATTGTGCTTAAAAAAACATTTTTTCTAGGGACAGAAAACTGTAGGTAGGGAGAGTGTGTCAGTTTCTTTCACTGTCAAAGTCCTTGTTTCCAGGGACCTGGAAGGACAGTGAGTGAATTCTCCTTGTGCTAAATTGTGCTTAAAAAAAACATTTTTTCTAGGGACAGAAAACTGTAGGTAGGGAGAGTGTGTCAGTTTCTTTCACTGTCAAAGTCCTTGTTTCCAGGGACCTGGAAGGACAGTGAGTGAATTCTCCTTGTGCTAAATTGTGCTTAAAAAAAACATTTTTTCTAGGGACAGAAAACTGTAGGTAGGGAGAGTGTGTCAGTTTCTTTCACTGTCAAAGTCCTTGTTTCCAGGGACCTGGAAGGACAGTGAGTGAATTCTCCTTGTGCTAAATTGTGCTTAAAAAAAACATTTTTTCTAGGGACAGAAAACTGTAGGTAGGGAGAGTGTGTCAGTTTCTTTCACTGTCAAAGTCCTTGTTTCAAGGGACAGAGAAGGACACCTGAAGGTAGCCCTTATTGCTTTTTTCCCATCTCCCTGCAGGCCATCTATTAGAATGTCTGGAAGGCAAACAAGGAGAGGCAGACAGTCAGGAGGCAATAAAAGAGGGCAAGCAGGCTCTGTGTCTGGGGGCAACAGTGCTGGTCGTGGACGCGGTGCATTGTCATCAGCACATGGCCATGGGACACGCTTGTCCTTCTTTTCGGCAGCTGGACATGTTGAGCCACATCATGCCGAAGACTTGGTAGAGTGGATGACCAAGCCCTCCTCCTCCTCCTCATCCTCTCTCACCCAGGCTCAGGGTACTGGAAAAGCAGCTGCCAAAGCGTCCTCTTCCCTGGTATCAATGTCAGACTCATCATCAGTCACTCCTTCCCTAGACCCACCATGTCCTCCTCCTGAGGAGTCCCCCGAACTGTTTCAGCACAGTGTTGGGTACATGCTCCAGGAGGATGCCCAGCGTTTCGAAGGGTCTGATGATGAAACCCAGCTAGAGGAAGGCAGTAGCGTGAGAGCAGACAGAGGGGATGCTCAAGAAGGACACCAATCTGGCAGTCATGTTCCAGCAGCTGCAGCATACTGCCAGATTGGCTCCAGTGATGAGGAGGGAGGTGATGATGAGGTCACTGACTCCACGTGGGTGCCTAATAGGAGAGAGGAGGAGGAGGAGGATGAGGAGGAGGCACATCTCCAACGAGGCAGGATGCCCTTTGGTGGCCAGCGTAAGGGCAGTACACCGACGGAATCACACCGCAGAGCTCCGCCTGTGCAGGGCGCTGCCTCTGCCCGTCATTCAAAAAGTTCTTTGGTGTGGGCCTTTTTTGAGGCTAGTGCATCAGATCGCACAGCTGCTGTTTGCAACATATGTCTCAAGCGTATATCGCGTGGCCAAAACATCAGCCGCTTGGGTACCACATGCCTGACCAGACATATGTTGACCTGCCATGCAGCTCGTTGGCAAGCCTACCTCAAATACCCACACCAAAGAACAAAGCGGACCTCTCCTTGCACCGCATCAGCTGGGATCTCCAACCCCACTATAACTTCAGTCCTCTCTGAAACATGCACTGAGAGGAATGAAGGTGTAGAATTAGGTGTGTCACAGCCAAGTACTTGCGGCCACTCTGCTAGCAGTACACCGACGTCCGATTCTAGCAGGCAAATTTCCCTGCCCTAGCTGCTGGACCGTCGAAAGAAGTTCACTCCCAGCCATCCACATGCCCAGCGGTTGAATGCTAGCTTGGCTAAATTGCTAGCGCTTCAACTGCTGCCTTTTCAGTTGGTAGACTCGGCCCCCTTCCGTGAGTTTGTGCAATGTGCGGTTCCTCAGTGGCAGGTTCCCAAACGCCACTTTTTCTCACGGAAGGCTATTCCGGCTCTCTACCGGCATGTGGAAGGCAATGTCTTGGCCTCGCTGGACAGGGCGGTCAGCGGTAAGGTGCATATTACCGCTGACTCATGGTCCAGCAGGCATGGACAGGGACGTTACCTTTCTTTCACGGCCCATTGGGTCACTCTTTTGGCAGCTGGGAAGGATGCAGGACAAGGTGCAGTAGTGTTGGAGGTTGTCCCACCGCCACGCCTCCAAAATGCTACTACTGGTTGTGACACACCTCTCTCCTCCACCCCCTCCTCTTCTTCTTCCTCCATGGCCTCTTCCTGTGGTTTGTCCTATGAACCAGCGGTGCTCCGTAGCCGTTCACGGGGCTACGCAAGTACGCAGGCAAAAAGATGCCATGCCGTGCTTGCGCTGGTGTGTTTGGGGGACAGAAGCCACACTGGGGCAGAGGTCCTGTCTGCTCTGCAGGGCCAGGCCGAGAGGTGGTTGACGCCACGCCAGCTTAAGCCAGGAATGGTGGTTTGCGACAATGGCACCAACCTCCTCTCCGCCCTCCGACAGGGACAACTGACCCATGTGCCCTGTGTGCCTCACGTCCTTAACCTGGTGGTGCAGCGGTTCTTGGGCAGGTACCCGGGCTTACAGGATGTCCTGAGGCAGGCCAGGAAAGTCTGTGTGCATTTCCGCAGATCTTATAATGCCAGTGCTCGCCTGGCTGAGCTGCAAAAGGAGTTGAACCTGCCCAAGAACCGCCTTATATGTGACATGCCCACCAGGTGGAACTCAACGTTGGCCATGCTGCAGCGGCTGCACACGCAGCAGAGGGCCATCAATGAGTACCTGTGCGACTACGGCACCAGGACAGGGTCAGGGGAGCTTGGTTTTTTTTCTCCACGCCAGTGGGGCATGATCAGGGATGCATGCACTGTCCTGGCACCATTTGAGGAGGCCACGAGGATGGTGAGCAGTGACAGTGCATGCATCAGTGACACTGTACCTCTTGTCCACCTGTTGGAGCACACGCTGCGTGGAATAATGGACAGGGCACTTGAGGCAGAACAGAGGCAGGAAGAGGAGGACTTCCTTGCCTCTCAAGGCCCCCTTTACCCAGACAGTGTTCCTTCTGTCCCACCCATCGCACAGGAAGAGGAGGAGGAGGAGGAGGAGGAGGAGGAGGAGGAGGATTGTGTCAGCATGGAGGTGGAGGCTGGCACTCAGCATCATCAGCAGCAGTCTTTTAGGGATGATTTACAGTCCCAAGAAACCAGTGGACTTGTACGTGGCTGGGAGGAGGTGGCTGCGGATCATGTCGTCCTTAGTGACCCAGAGGACTCCGGAGCGAATGCCTCAGCAAACCTACGCTGCATGGCCTCCCTGATCCTGCAAAGTCTGCGGAAGGATCCTCGTATTCTTCGGATCAAGGAGAGGGACCATTACTGGCTGGCCACTCTCCTTGATCCACGGTACAAGGGTAAGGTTGCGGACCTTATGTTACCGTCGCAGAGGGAGCAGAGGATGAGACAACTCCGGGAGGCCTTGCAGAAAGGTCTGTGCAACGCGTTCCCAGAGACTGGGAGGTTACAAACTCCTGGTCCTGGACAACGAGTTGCTGAGGCTTCGGCCAGTCAAAGAAGGAGCGGTGGGGAAGGTGGCCGTCTGACCGATGCGTTCAGACAATTCTTTAGTCCGCAGCCCCAAAGTATGATCGGTTCCAGCAACCATCGCCAGCGTCTGATAAACATGGTGCAGGAATATCTAGGGGCAAGGTCAGACTTGGACACCTTCCCCACCGAAAATCCTCTGGCTTACTGGGTCTTGAGGATGGATCACTGGCCAGAGCTTGCACAGTATGCAATTGAGCTACTGGCCTGTCCTGCATCCAGCGTTCTTTCGGAACGCACATTCAGTGCTGCTGGAGGATTTGTCACGGATCACAGGGTGCGCCTGTCCACCGACTCGGTTGATCGACTGACTTTCATCAAGATGAACCAGTCTTGGATCACCACCAGCTACCACACACCTGATGCTGATATAACAGACTAATTGATTTTAACATGTCACATCCCTTCAAGACTGATGCTGATGCTGAGTGCCTGTGCTGTTATGTTGACTGGCTATCCTCCTCCTCCGAGTCCTCAATGATACGATTGATGATGATAGCTTGGAAGATCATTTTTGTTTATGGGTGCCGCCACCAGTGGCTAAGGCCCAATTTTTCAGCCCCTGTTTTACAGGGGCGTGTAATTACAATTTTTTTAGCAATAATTTGCCATAGGGCTCATTGCTGTGCTCCAAGTACAGTATCTGTGAGGGGTTGGAGTGTTGTGGCACCAGTGCCTAAGGCCCAATTTTTCAGCCCCTGTTTAACAGGGGCGTGTCATTACAATTTTTGAAGCAATACTTTGCAACAGGGCTCATTGCTGTGCTCCAAGTACAGTATCTGTGAGGGGTTGTAGTGTTGTGCCACCAGTGCCTAAGGCCCAATTTTTCAGCCCCTGTTCAACAGGGGCATGCAATTACAATTCTTGATCTAATAATTCACAGCAGGGTCCATTGCTGCACCCACCAAGAGTAACTCTGAGGGCTTACAGTCTTGTGGCAACGCCACCACCACCACCACCACGAAAGGCCCTATTTTTCAGCCCCTGTTCAAAAGGGGCATGTAATTACAATTCTTGATCTAATAATTCACAGCAGGGCCCATTGCTGCACCCACCAAGAGTAACTGTCAGGGCTTACAGTGTTGTGGCACCAGCACCACCATCAAAGCCCCAATTTTTACTACCACTGTTCAACAATTATATGTAATTAAAATTCCTGATATAATAGTTGACAGCAGGGCGTTCCAGCACCAACCAAGAGTAACTGAGTGCTTACAGTGTTGTGCCAACACCAACAACTAAGGGGCCTATTTCTGCAGAGTATATACGGCAGGTCCCTACTTTCAAACATCCAACTTACAAACGACTCCTACTTGCAAACGAAAGAAGACAACAGGAAGTGAGAGGAAATCTACCCCTAGAAAGGAAAATTCTCTCCTGTAAGAATAAATATGGGAGAAAGGGGTCTCATCTGTACTGATGCTTTATCAGCAATCCTTGTTTCAAGAAAAACACCACATTTCAAAAACAGTTGTCATTGGGACGGAAAGTGAGGTGAAATGTTCTGAACAGGGGCACAGACAGCAAAACAAATGTTACAGGGGTGATAACCCTTACCTATGTTTCCCAAAAAGTTTAAAAATAGATTTTTGGGCTGGAGCTACACTTCAACAATGTACCTGTTCAAAATTACAAACAGATTCTACATAAGAACAAACCTACAGTCCCTGTCTTGTATGCACCGCCTGTATACGGCTGTTCAGAGTATATAGGGCCTTTTTTATTTTATGTGCGGGGTTCCCCTTAATATCCATACAAGACCCAAAGGGGCTGGTAATGGGCTGGGGTAGGGGGGGGGGGTCATGGGGTAGCTATGCCATTTTTCTTAAAGAATTTCATCCATATTACCGGGACCAGACATTACATTAAAGCCGCAAGCAGTTTTAAATGGCTTTTTTTTCCTTTAGAAGTGTCATTTTGTGCAGGGACAGTTCTAAACACGGGAAACACGTGGCACTTCACAGGCATACTTTAGACACCCCCCAGGTACGATATTTAAAGGAATATTTGACTTTTTTTTTTTCACTTTATGCATCATTAAAATGACTGCTCCCGAAAAACGACCGTTTTTAAAACTTCTTTTTGCATTGATACATGTCCCCTGGTGCAGAACCCGGGTTCCCAAACCCTATTTATGACAATAACATGCATAATAGTTGTTATAATTAGCACTTTAGAATTCGAACGTTCGCATCCATTGTATTTAATAGGGTTCTAATGTTCGTTCGAACTTTCGGTCCGTTCGCGGGTTCTGGTGCGAACCGAACCCGGGGGTGTTCGGCTCATCACTAGTCAGTAGTAGTGATGAGCCGAACACCCCCGGGTTCGGTTCGCACCAGAACCCGCGAACGGACCGAAAGTTCGCACGAACATTAGAACCCTATTAAATACAATGGATGCGAACGTTCGGATTCTAAAGTGCTAATTATAACGACTATTATCCATGTTATTGTCCGAAACAGAGTTTGGGAACCCGGGTTCTGCACCAGGGGACATGTATCAATGCAAAAAGAAGTTTTAAAAACAGACGTTTTCCGGGAGCAGTCATTTTAATGATGCATAAAGTGAAAAAAAAAAGTCAAATATTCCTTTAAATATTGTACCTGGGGGGTGTATAAAGTATGCCTGTGAAGTGCCACGTGTTTCCCGTGTTTAGAACTGTCCCTGCACAAAATAACATTTCTAAAGGAAAAAAAGCCATTTAAAAGTGCTTGCGGCTTTAATGCAATGTCTGGTCCCGGTAATATGGATGAAAATCTTTAGGAAAAATGGCATAGCTACCCCATCAACCCCCCCCCCCCTACCCCAGCCCATTACCAGCCCCTTTGGGTCTTGTATGGATATTAAGGGGAACCCCGCACACAAAATAAAAAAGGACCTATATACTCTGAACAGCCGTATACAGGCGGTGCATACAAGACAGGGACTGTAGGTTTGTTCTTATGTAGAATCTGTTTGTAATTTTGAACAGCTGCATTGTTTAAGTGTAGCTCCATGCCAAATTCCTTTTTTTTAGCTTTTTGTAAAACATAGGGAACGGTTATCACCCCTGTCACATTTTTTTTGCTGTCTGTGCCCCTGTTCAGAACATTTCACCTCACTTTGCGTCCCAATGACAACTGTTTTTGAAATGTGGTGTTTTTATTGAAACAAGGATTGGTGATAAAGCATCAGTAGAGAGGAGACACCTTTCTCCCATATTAATTCTTACAGGAGAGAATTTTCCTTCCAAGGGGTAGATTTCCTCTCACTTCCTGTTGTCTTCTTCCGTTTGCAAGTAGTAGTAGTTTGTAAGTTGGATGTTTGAAAGTAGGGACCTGCCGTATATACTCTGCAGAAATTGGCCCCTTAGGTGTTGGTGTTGGCACAACACTGTAAGCCCTCACAGTTACTCTTGGTGGGTGCTGGAACGCCCTGCTGTCAACTATTATATCAGGAATTGTAATAACATATAATTGTTGATCAGTGGTAGTAAAAATTGGGCCTTTGATGGTGGTGCTGGTGCCAGAACACTGTAAGGCCTGACAGTTACTCTTGGTGGGCGCAGCAATGGGCCCTGCTGTGAATTATTCGATCAATAATTATAATTGCATGCCCCTGTTGAATAGGGGCTGAAAAATTGGGCCTTTGGTGGTGGTGGTGGTGGTGATGGTGGTGCTGGTGCCAGAACACTGTAAGGCCTGACAGTTACTCTTGGTGGGCGCAGCAATGGGCCCTGCTGTGAATTATTCGATCAATAATTATAATTGCATGCCCCTGTTGAATAGGGGCTGAAAAATTGGGCCTTTGGTGGTGGTGGTGGTGGTGATGGTGGTGCTGGTGCCACAACACTGTAAGGCCTGACAGTTACTCTTGGTGGGCGCAGCAATGGGCCCTGCTGTGAATTATTCGATCAATAATTATAATTGCATGCCCCTGTTGAATAGGGGCTGAAAAATTGGGCCTTTGGTGGTGGTGGTGGTGGTGATGGTGGTGCTGGTGCCACAACACTGTAAGGCCTGACAGTTACTCTTGGTGGGCGCAGCAATGGGCCCTGCTGTGAATTATTCGATCAATAATTATAATTGCATGCCCCTGTTGAACAGGGGCTGAAAAATTGGGCCTTTGGTGGTGGTGGTGGTGGTGGTGATGGTGGTGCTGGTGCCACAACACTGTAAGGCCTGACAGTTACTCTTGGTGGGCGCAGCAATGGGCCCTGCTGTGAATTATTCGATCAATAATTATAATTGCATGCCCCTGTTGAACAGGGGCTGAAAAATTGGGCCTTTGGTGGTGGTGGTGGTGGTGGTGATGGTGGTGCTGGTGCCACAACACTGTAAGGCCTGACAGTTACTCTTGGTGGGCGCAGCAATGGGCCCTGCTGTGAATTATTCGATCAATAATTATAATTGCATGCCCCTGTTGAACAGGGGCTGAAAAATTGGGCCTTTGGTGGTGGTGGTGGTAGTGATGGTGGTGCTGGTGCCACAAAACTGTAAGGCCTGACAGTTACTCTTGGTGGGCAGAGTAATGGGCCCTGCTGTGAATTATTCGATCAATAATTATAATTGCATGCCCCTGTTGAACAGGGGCTGAAAAATTGGGCCTTTGGTGGTGGTGGTGGTGGTGGTGATGGTGGTGCTGGTGCCACAACACTGTAAGGCCTGACAGTTACTCTTGGTGGGCGCAGCAATGGGCCCTGCTGTGAATTATTAGATCAATAATTATAATTGCATGCCCCTGTTGAACAGGGGCTTAAAAATTGGGCCTTAGGCACTGGTGGCACAACACTGCAACCCCTCACAGATACTGTACTTGGAGCACAGCAATGAGGCCTGTTGCAAAGTATTGCATCAAAAATTTTAATTACACGCCCCTTTTAAACAGGGGCTGAAAAATTGGGCCTTAGCCACTGGTGGCGTCACCCATAAACCAAAATGATCTTCCAAGCTATCATCATTAATCGTATCATTGAGGAGGAGGAGGAGGATAGCCAGTCAACATAACAGCACAGGCACTCAGCATCAGCATCAGTCTTGAAGGGATGTGACATTTTAAAATCAATTAGTCTGTTATATCAGCATCAGGTGTGTGGTAGCTGGTGGTGATCCAAGACTGGTTCATCTTGATGAAAGTCAGTCGATCAACCGAGTCGGTGGACAGGCGCACCCTGTGATCCGTGACAAATCCTCCAGCAGCACTGAATGTGCGTTCTGAAAGAACGCTGGATGCAGGACAGGCCAGTAGCTCAATTGCATACTGTGCAAGCTCTGGCCAGTGATCCATCCTCAAGACCCAGTAAGCCAGAGGATTTTCGGTGGGGAAGGTGTCCAAGTCTGACCTTGCCCCTAGGTATTCCTGGACCATGTATATCAGACGCTGGCGATGGTTGCTGGAACCGATCATACTTTGGGGCTGCGGACTAAAGAATTGTCTGAACGCATCGGTCAGACGGCCACCTTCCCCACCGCTCCTTCTTTGACTGCCCGAAGCCTCAACAACTCGTTGTCCAGGACCAGGAGTTTGTAACCTCCCAGTCTCTGGGAACGCGTTGCACAGACCTTTCTGCAAGGCCTCCCGGAGTTGTCTCATCCTCTGCTCCCTCTGCGACGGTAAGATAAGGTCCGCAACCTTACCCTTGTACCGTGGATCAAGGAGAGTGGCCAGCCAGTAATGGTCCCTCTCCTTGATCTGAAGAATACGAGGATCCTTCCGCAGACTTTGCAGGATCAGGGAGGCCATGCAGCGTAGGTTAGCTGAGGCATTCAGTCCGGAGTCCTCTGGGTCACTAAGGACGACATGATCCGCAGCCACCTCCTCCCAGCCACGTACAAGTCCACTGGTTTCTTGGGACTGTAAATCATCCCTAAAAGACTGCTGCTGATGATGCTGAGTGCCAGCCTCCACCTCCATGCTGACACAATCCTCCTCCTCTTCCTCCTCCTCCTCCTCCTCCTCCTCCTCCTCCTCTTCCTGTGCGATGGGTGGGACAGAAGGAACACTGTCTGGGTAAAGGGGGCCTTGAGAGGCAAGGAAGTCCTCCTCTTCCTGCCTCTGTTCTGCCTCAAGTGCCCTGTCCATTATTCCACGCAGCGTGTGCTCCAACAGGTGGACAAGAGGTACAGTGTCACTGATGCATGCACTGTCACTGCTCACCATCCTCGTGGCCTCCTCAAATGGTGCCAGGACAGTGCATGCATCCCTGATCATGCCCCACTGGCGTGGTGAAAAAAAACCGAGCTCCCCTGACCCTGTCCTGGTGCCGTAGTCGCACAGGTACTCATTGATGGCCCTCTGCTGCGTGTGCAGCCGCTGCAGCATGACCAACGTTGAGTTCCACCTGGTGGGCATGTCACATATAAGGCGGTTCTTGGGCAGGTTCAACTCCTTTTGCAGCTCAGCCAGGTGAGCACTGGCATTATAAGATCTGCGGAAATGCACACAGACTTTCCTGGCCTGCCTCAGGACATCCTGTAAGCCCAGGTACCTGCCCAAGAACCGCTGCACCACCAGGTTAAGGACGTGAGCCATACAGGGCACATGGGTCAGTTGTCCCTGTCGGAGGGCGGAGAGGAGGTTGGTGCCATTGTCGCAAACCACCATTCCTGGCTTAAGCTGGCGTGGCGTCAACCACCTCTCGGCCTGCCCCTGCAGAGCAGACAGGACCTCTGCCCCAGTGTGGCTTCTGTCCCCCAAACACACCAGCGCAAGCACGGCATGGCATCTTTTTGCCTGCGTACTTGCGTAGCCCCTTGAACGCCTACGGAGCACCGCTGGTTCCGAGGACAAACCACAGGAAGAGGCCATGGAGGAAGAAGAAGAGGAGGGGGTGGAGGAGAGAGGTGTGTCACAACCAGTAGTAGCATTTTGGAGGCGTGGCGGTGGAACAACCTCCAACACTACTGCACTTTGTCCTGCATCCTTCCCAGCTGCCAAAAGAGTGACCCAATGGGCCGTGAAAGAAAGGTAGTGTCCCTGTCCATGCCTGCTGAACCATGAGTCAGCGGTAATATGCACCTTACCGCTGACCGCCCTGTCCAGCGAGGCCAAGACATTGTCTTCCACATGCCTGTAGAGAGCCGTAATCGCCTGCCGTGCGAAAAAGTGGCGTTTGGGAACCTGCCACTGAGGAACCGCACATTGCACAAACTCACGGAAGGGGGCCGAGTCTACCAACTGAAAAGGCAGCAGTTGAAGCGCTAGCAATTTAGCCAAGCTAGCATTCAACCGCTGGGCATGTGGATGGCTGGGAGTGAACTTCTTTCGACGGTCCAGCAGCTGGGGCAGGGAAATTTGCCTGCTAGGATCGGACGTTGGTGTACTGCTAGTACTTGGCTGTGACACACCTAATTCTACACCTTCATTCCTCTCAGAGCAGGTTTCAGAGAGGAGTGAAGGTATAGTGGGGTTGCAGATCCCTTCTGATGCGGTGCAAGAAGAGGTCAGCTTTGTTCTTTGGTGTGGGTCTTTAAGGTAGGCTTGCCAACGAGCTGCATGGCAGGTCAACATATGTCTGATCAAGCATGTGGTGCCCAAGCGGCTGATGTTTTGGCCACGCGATATACGCTTGAGACATATGTTGCAAACAGCAGCTGTGCGAGCTGATGCACTCGCCTCAAAAAAGGCCCACACCAAAGAACTTTTTGAATGACGGGCAGAGGCAGCGCCCTGCACAGGCGGAGCTCTGCGGTGTGATTCCGTCGGTGTGCTGCCCATACGCTGGCCACTCAAGGGCATCCTGCCTCGTTGGAGATGTGCCTCCTCCTTATCCTCCTCCTCCTCCTCCTCCTCCTCTCTCCTATTAGGCACCCACGTGGAGTCAGTGACCTCATCATCCCCTCCCTCCTCATCACTGGAGCCAATCTGGCAGTATGCTGCAGCTGCTGGAGCATGACTGCCAGATTGGTGTCCTTCTTGAGCATCCCCTCTCTCTGCTCTCACGCTGCTGCCTTCCTCTAGCTGGGTATCATCATCAGATCCTTCCAAACGCTGGGCATCCTCCTGGAGCATGTACCCAACACTGTGCTCAAACAGTTCGGGGGACTCCTCAGGAGGAGGACATGGTGGGTCTAGGGAAGGATTGACTAATGAAGATAATGATACCAGAGAAGAGGACGCTTTGGCAGCTGCTTTGCCAGTACCCTGAGCCTGGGTGAGAGAGGATGAGGAGGATGAGGTGGGCTTGGTCATCCACTCTACCAAGTCTTCAGCATGATGTGGCTCAACATGTCCAGCTGCCGAAAAGAAGGACAAGCATGTCCCATGGCCATGTGCTGATGACAATGCACCGCGTCCACGACCAGCACTGTTGCCCCCAGACACAGAGCCTGCTTGCCCTTTTTTTTGCCTCCTGACTGTCTGCCTCTCCTTGTTTGCCTTCCAGACATTTTAATGGATGGCCTGCAGGGAGATGGGAAAAAGAGCAATAAGGGCTACCTTCAGGTGTATACTGTGCAGGAGGCTTAGCAACAATGACACTGACACTGACACTGTCCCCTGCCTATCCTTCTCTGTCCCTAAACACAAGGATTGAAAATATGGAACAGCAAAATTGGTTTAGCACAGAATAGCACACTGACACTTTCCCTCACTGTCCTACTCTGTCCCTCCCTACAAACAAGTTTTAGCACAGAATAGCACACTGATAATTTGCACGAGTGTCCTTCTCTGTCCCTAAACTCAAGGATTTGAAATATGGAACAGCAAAATTGGTTTAGAACAGAATAGCACACTGTCAGTTTCACTCACTGTACCTCTCTGTCCCTAAACTCAAGGATTTGAAATATGGAACAGCAAAATTGGTTTAGAACAGAATAGCACACTGTCAGTTTCACTCACTGTACCTCTCTGTCCCTAAACTCAAGGATTTGAAATATGGAACAGCAAAATTGGTTTAGAACAGAATAGCACACTGTCAGTTTCACTCACTGTCCTACTCTGTCCCTACAAACAAGATTTAGCACAAAATAGCACACTGACACTTTCCCTCACTGTACCTCTCTGTCCCTAAACTCAAGGATTGAAAATATGGTTCAGCAAGATTGGTTTAGAACAGAATAGCACACTGACACTTTCCCTCACTGTCCTACTCTGTCCCTCCCTACAAACAAGATTTAGCACAGAATAGCAGACTGAAAATTGCCACGAGTGTCCTTCTCTGTCCCTAAACTCAAGGATTGAAAATATGGAACAGCAAAATTGGTTTAGAACAGAATAGCACACTGACACTTTCCCTCACTGTCCTACTCTGTCCCTCCCTACAAACAAGATTTAGCACAGAATAGCAGACTGAAAATTGCCACGAGTGTACTTCTCTGTCCCTAAACTCAAGGATTGAAAATATGGAACAGCAAAATTGGTTTAGAACAGAATAGCACACTGACACTTTCCCTCACTGTCCTACTCTGTCCCTACAAACAAGATTTAGCACAGAATAGCAGACTGAAAATTGCCACGAGTGTCCTTCTCTGTCCCTAAACTCAAGGATTAAAAATATGGAACAGCAAAATTGGTTTAGAACAGAATAGCACACTGACACTTTCCCTCACTGTACCTCTCTGTCCCTACAAACAAGATTTAGCACAAAATAGCACACTGACACTTTCCCTCACTGTACCTCTCTGTCCCTAAACTCAAGGATTGAAAATATGGTTCAGCAAGATTGGTTTAGAACAGAATAGCACACTGACACTTTCCCTCACTGTACCTCTCTGTCCCTACAAACAAGGATTAGCACAGAATAGCACACTGTCACTGACACTCTCCCTACCTATCCTTATCTGTCCCTAAACACAAGAAATCCAGGATTAGTAAAGGAAAAATAATGACACTGTCCCTGCCTATGCTTCTCTTTCCCTGCTCCGGAACACACTACACAAGGCCGCCGCGCTGGCGGCCTTTTATAGTGTGAGGCGTGTACTAAACCCCCTCAGCAATAATTGGCCACAGGCATCCTGCCTGTGGCCAATCATTGCTCTCCTCGCTGCCGGCGCTGTGATTGGCCAAGCATGCGGGGTCACAGTGCATGCTTGGCCAATCACAGCGCCTGGATGACACTGCGATGGCGTAGTGCATTGTGGGCCGTTCGCGTCACTCGAATTTGGCGCGAACGGCCCAAATCGTTCGATCTTCGTCGATCGATCGAACAGCCGATGTTCGAGTCGAACGTATGTTCGACTCGAACACAAAGCTCATCCCTAGTCAGTAGTTGTCATCCAGCCCACACTATAACACGGTAGGCGAGTTTACTAGAGCAAGAAGAAACTGCTCCACTGAGGTTTCTTTTAATAATGAATGTCATGTAACCAGGCTTGAATCCAGAGTTTATCTTCGTTGGTCCATTCAGAGAGGTTTTGAGGTTGCAGCTGCTAAACAGCAAGCAGATTTGTTATCCGACCCTCTAACTGTTAAGCCATGTACACACGATCGGATTTCCTATGGTTTTTAAACCGATGGATTTTTCCATCGGAAAACCGATGACGCTGACTTCCATCAGTCTTGCCTACACACAATCAGTCAAAAATCCGACCGTTCCAAATGTGGTGACGTAAAACACTCCAAAGAGCCGAGAAAAATGAAGTTCAATGCTTCTGAGCATGCGTCGACTTGATTATGAGCATGCGTGGGTTTTTTATCCGATGGACTTGCCCATAGACGATCGGAATTTGCTATCGGTTTTTGATCCATCGGAAAAATTTAAAACATGTTCTATATTTTAAAACCGATGGAAAAAAGACCGATAGGTCCCATACACGATCGGTTTGTCCGATGAAAAAAGTCCATCGGACTGTTTTCATTGGTAAAACCGATCGTGTGTACAGGGCTTCAGATCTAATTTGAGGGGACACAAGAATTCCAAACAGCCTGCCATCTTTGTCACATTGTACTCGGTTGAATACCATCAAAACACTAATGCCGCGTACACACGATCGTGATTCACGGCGGTGAAAACACCGCCGTGAATCACGACATGAAATTAAATGAAAAACGAGGGAACGGCATTTTCCCCCACACACGACCGCTTTTCCCGTCATTTTTTTCTTTGTCGAGAAAAACGACCGTCTGTGGGCTCCGCGGCAGTGTCTCCCTATGGGAAAACTGCCGCGGAAAAAAATGATGGAAAAAACGATGAGAAAATTTAGAACATGTTCTAATTTTTCTCGTTGTTTTTCCTGCCGTTTTTCTCAACGAGAAAAACGGCATAAAGCCCACAGACGATCGTTTTTCTCGGCGAAAAAAAAAAATGTAATTTTTCCCGACGGGAAAAATGATCGTGTGTACGCGGCATAACATCATAAAGAGGAACCTCCCTATTCTGTTTTCTGATAAAACTTTATATAATGTTTTATCCAATGGTGTTTGTTTCTTCAGCCGACACGCACCAACACTTGGGACCCTTTTCTCTCCCAGTCTTGTGTCTTTTGATAATAAGAAAAAAACTTGGTTATCCTATCTGTGTTTCTTATAAATGTGGACTCAAGACTTGTAGATATTGTCACATACATACTGTGTCCAAGAGTTTTGTTTCTACCAACACTATGGAAGAGTTAAAGAATACAGGAATATATAAATTGTGGTACAGATCATGTCATTTACCTAATCCAATGCACTGCGTGTAGTTTGCAGTACGTTGGTTGTACGATTCGTCCACTTCATTCCTGTATAACAGAACATTACTGCGATAGTTTTAATGAAAATGCCAAAAACATCTCCACGGTAGCCAAACACTTTAGGTAGGTGCATAAAGACAATATGAGTTCCTTCAACTTTATTAGTTGAGAGAGTGTTGTTGGCAACACGTGTTGGGGATAAATACAGTATATTATTAGGGCCTGAGGTCTACTGGATTTTCAGATTGCAGACCCGTAGACGCATCATTGGTTTGCGGGATGCAGATGGTTGGCACTAATAGCGTCGTTAGTTGTTATGGTGCAGAAGACTCTCTACACCATAACAACCATAGACACTGTATGACCCAGTACCAGCGTCCTAGCAACCAGCTCAGTAAAGCTGCCCTGTGTATACCAGACAACATTACTGAGCAGCAGTAAAGATGGAGTGTCTGGCATGGGCACACCTGCTTCAGTGCCGCCTCATACCGAGTGCCAGTTGCCTCACTTTGTCTTATTGCGAATTCCCAACCTTTTAATCATGTTTTTATTATCAACATATACAACTCTTATACAACTGTAGCACACAGATCCCTTTCCTGCTTACCTCCACTAGCAGGTGGGACACACCATGCCACATGCCCAGTGTCCCGAACTTCCCAGTCTAGTAACACTTGAGTCCTTAGGTGCCAATGGGGCACGGTACTAGGCTTGTGACGGACTACGGAATCCTTCCCTCCGATAGGTAACCAGGCCTCTCCCGAGACAGTGACTTCTCTCACAGATCCCCTTGGGTAGATCCTCCCCTGGTTCCCAATCCTTCAGAGCGGGTCACCCCTCACTTGGGTACCCTGGGATTCCTCTTTGGGTGTAAACCCCAACCAAAGGTGCTGGGCCTACTTACAGCGATGCAGCCTCAGGCTAAAGATGCCTGGGGCTGGTACACACACGCACCCCTGGCCTGGAGGGCCGGGAGGTGCGAACTGCTCCCGAATAATGGCGTCTGCCCCTTATGTATCCTCTGCCAGCATGCACAGCGGGTATACCACGCCCACTGCACGGCTGTCGAGAGAGGACACCCAATGGCGTTGCAACGCTACCTGTGGTTCAACCTGAGCCTGGGGCGACAGTGCCACCCACAGGCCACAGGGAACTGTACTGCCAGGCAACATAACCTCAAAGCAGAAGCCAGTTTTTGAAGAATTCAACAGCCTGAGTCCAACTATGGGCTCAGGCTACCCCCTAAATTTAAGCATAGCAACCCCCAATTATTGGGGGGTCCGCTACACAACCATAGTTCAAAAAAGAAAAATGATATGTTTAACCACTTCAATACAGGGCACTTATACACCTTTCTGCCCAGGGCACTTATATGCAACACTGATGGGCCCTGATAGGTGGCACTAATATGCAGCACTGATGGGCTCTTATAGGTGGCACTGATAGATGGCACTGTTCAGCAGCACTGATCAGTGGGCACTGGCAGACATCAATGATGGGCACAGTGCCACCCCTATTTGGCATTAATTGGCATACCTGGTGGTCATGGGTGGGCATCCTGGGGGGGGCTGCACTGATAATCAGTGCAGACCCGCCCCCGTCAGGAGAGCAGCCGATCGGCTCTCCTCTACTCGTGCCTGTCAGCGCGAGGTGAGGAAAATCCGATATACGGCACTTTCTGTTTACACTGTGATCAGCTGTGATTGGACACAGCTGATCACGTGGTAAAGAGCCTCCATCAGAGGCTCTTTACCTTGATCGGAGATGCAGTGTGTCAGACTGACGCCCCAAACCACCGATCGCTAGCGGCTTATCATGCTGGACGTCATATGACTGAACCATATAACTGAACCACTTTTCGCACATCATATTGCTATATAGCGGGCAGGAAGCGGGTAAAAAAATAAATATCAAAACTCTTGGTGGTTGGGCCTACTGTTGTCACAATTAGGAAACCCACTGCCTTTGCTGAAGTGTTTGAAAATAGACAGGAAGTGGCTGCAAACAGAATGCAGGAAATAAGCAACACTGATACACAAAAAAAGGATTAAAAAAGATAAAAACAGTATTTTATTTAAACAAAAAATAAAAAAAGTTAAGGTTTATGGCACACAGTGCTTCAGCCATGTCACTCAGGTAGGTTTATATCTACTTTAATGAGTGGTCAAAAGGTGAAAATGATTACAGCTTGCTACAGGCCAAAACATGCTTTCCCTTTAGCATCGACTCTTTTAAATTAGATCAGCCACCATGTTTTACAGAGGTGCACACAGGCATGTATGATAATTCTGTGAGCTGAATGGGGGGAATCGCAGGTGTATTGGCGGTCCTCATCTTAGGGTAGACAGCACACACTGTTGTACTCAGAGAACATGACTGAGAGAAGGGCTGTGGATGAGCTAATACTTCCCATGTCCTAGCTTGGCTGGCTCCAGCTGGATGTCTCTTGCACTAATCATAATTGAAGATGACAGAGGCTTCTGACAGGAAATCTGTTTTCTCAGGAACACAACATGGGAAGGAGTTGCTGTAAGACAGACAGGACATGGCTCCGTCTGCTGAGCCCCGCAAGCGTCGCCAGCCTCCACCCGTCTCCCTCACAGCTTGGAGCTTCTTTCTCTCAATGGCTGGGTATCTCTCTCCACCTCTCCCTTCTTCTGGCCTCTCTACCTCCTTCCATTTCTCTCAGCCCTTCTCAGATTTAAAGTACAACTTAACTCTGTAAAACAAGTTTTTTAGTTTTTTTTATGTTGTCCCTTTATACAGGAATGCTAAAAAAAAAAAAAAAAAATTTCAATTGTGTATGAAATTGTTTTTGTTTTATGATTTTGGAATTGCTAGTGGGGTCAAATCAACATTAGTTTCAAAATTGAATGTTAAAAGCAAACACAAATTTTAAGTTCTTTTAAAGGACATACCTCAAGTCATTAAATGTACCAAGAATTATTACTAAGACGGTGTTGCGCTATCAAAATAAAGTGCCAATGCATCAATAATTCAAAGAATGGCAATCAATCAAGTGGTAAAACAGATACAGTGCTCAAACAAGTTTGCTTAATAAACGTGTAAATAAAAAAATAGATCACTAGTATCCAAGTAATATTTCTTGTACAGAGAAAAGTGCGCAGTGCAAACAGTCCATCAATAGATGCATGTCTCCAAAATCCAATACTCTCGTGTGAATGTACACCACTCCACACCCAAGTGGGTACCCATTCACAAGCCTCTAACCAACAGGTAAGAACTCAAAGATGGAGGTCTGGCTGCACTTTTGTGGGAGAAATTCCACTGGGATAAATGGATGGCACAATCTCAGGAAAGTGGTTTCCAAGATAACCAAGGCAATCCACAAATGAAGCTCAAGAAGGGATAAAGGAGGGACTCATAGTGTAGTAGTATAAAATGCCACCATTTATTAAAATAAACAACTACCCACATAAGACAGATATAAAATTGCAGGTAAATTAGATATGCACAATCAGCAACCCGGCAGGTGTGATTACGTCACTGCTGTAGCTCCAGCTCATGCGTTTCGTCTAATAGGACGTCATCCAGGCATCTTCACTCATTTTTATTTTAATAACTGGTGGAATTTTATGCTACTACTATTTATCAAATCTTCGTTCTTTCCACTCCTTTTACATATTCTCTCTTTCCATTAATCTGTCCTCCATCTTCACTCTTTTTTGACCCCCCTCTCCTCCATATTCTCTGTCTCTCTCCACCCCTCTCTCCACCCCTCTCTCCATCAACTTCTCTATCTTTCCACTCCTCTCTCCTCCATCTTCTCTCCCTACTCCTTTATCTTTCCACCCCTTTCTCCTCTGTCTTCTCTCTCTCTACTTCTCTCTCCTCTGTCTTCTCTATCTTTCCACCCCTCTCTCCTCCATCTTCTCTCTCTATCCACTTTCTACTCCTTTCTCCTCCATCTTCTCTCTCTTTCCACCCCTTTCTCCCCCATCTTCTGTCTCAACTCCTCTCTCCTCCATCTTTCCACGCCTCTCTCCTCTATCTTCTCTTTCTTTCCACCCCTCTCGCCTCCATTTTCTCTCTCTTTTCATTTCTCTCTCCTGTGTCTTCTCTCTTTCTACTCCTTTCTCCCTAATCCTCTCTCTCTCTCTCTTTCCACTCATTTCTCCTTCATCTTCTCGCTCTTTCCACCCCTCTCTCTGCCATCTTTTTTCTCTCTCCACTCCTCTGTCCTTCATCTACTCTGTCTTTTCAGCCCTCTCTCCTCCAGCTGTTCTCTCTTTCTACTCTTCTCTCCATCTTCTTTCTCTTTCCATTCCCTTCTCCTCCATCTTGTCTCTCTTTCCAATCCTTTCTCCTCCATATTTTCTCTATTTCCACCCCTCTCTAATCCATCTTCTATCTTTCCACTCCTTTATCTTTCCACCCCTCTCTCCTCCAGCTTCTCACTCTTTCTACTCCTTTTTCCTTCATCTTCTATCTCTCTTTCCAGTCCATTTCACCTCCATCTTCTCTCTTCACCCCTCTCTCCTCCATCTTCTCTCCTTTTCTTTCTTTCCACTCCTCTCTCTTCTGTCTCCATCTTCTTCTTCTCTTTTTTTCAATCCTCTCTCCTCCATCTTTTATTTCCTTTCACTCCTCTCTCTTTTCACTTTTCTCTCCACCATCGTCTATGTCCCTCCACCCCTCTCTCCGCCATCTTCTCTCTCTTTTTCACCCCTCTCATCCATCTTCTCGCTCTACGCCCTCTCCTCCATTTCCACTTCTTTTCCATCCCTCTCTCCTCCGTCTTCTCTTTCTTTTCACCCCTCTCTCCTCCCTCTTCTCTCCTTCGACCCCTCTCCCCTCCATCTTTTTTCTCTCCCCGCTCCTCTGTCTATCTTCTCTATCTTTCCACCCCTCTCTCCTCCAGCTTCTCTCTCTTTCTTCTCCATCTTCTCTCTCTTTTCATTCCTTTCTCCTTCATAGTGTCTCTCTTTCCACCCCTCTCTCCTCCATCTTCTATGTTCTCACTCATTTTTTCCCCATGTTCTTTATATTTCCACTCCTTCCTCCTCCACCTTCTCTCTCTCCACCCATCTCCCCTCCATCTTCTTTCTTTCCACTCCTCTCTCTATCTTCTTTCTTTTTCTCACTCCTCTCGTGTCCATCTTTTCTCTCCTTTCACTCCTCTCTCCCCCATCTTCTTTCTCTTTCCACTTTTCTCTCCATCATCTATCTCCCTCCACTCCTCTCTCCTCCATCTTCTCTCTCTTTCCACCCCTCTCTACTTCCCTCTCCTTCATCTTTTCTCTCTTTCCACCCCTCTCTCCTCCATCTTCTCTCTCTTACCATTCCTCTCTCCTCCATTTTCTCTCTTTTGACATTTCTCTTCTCCATCGTCTCCCTCTCTCCATCTTCCCTCTCCGCCCCTCTCTCCTCCATCTTATCTTTCTTTCCACCCTTCTCTCCTCCATTTTTTTTGTCTCTCCACTCCTCCGTTCTCCATCTTCTCTCTCATTCCACCCCTCTCTCCTTCCTCTTCTCTTTTTCCACCTCTCTCATCCATATTTTTGTCTCTCCACTCCTCTGTCCTCCATCTTCTCTCTCTTTCCACCCTTCTCTCCTCCATCTTCTCCCTCTTCTATCTTTTCACTTTTCTCACCTCCATCTTTCCTCATTCTCCACCCCTTTCGCCTCCATCTTCTCTCTCTCTCTCTTAACCCCCCTTTGTTTACTCCATCTTTATTTTCTTTTTTAACCATCTCTCTCTCAACTTCTCTCTCTTTCCCAATCTTCTTCCTATCTCTCCTGCCACCCCTCTTCTTCCGTATGCTCTCTCTCTTTCTACTCCTCTCTCCTCAATCCTTTCACCTTCCACTCCTGTCTCTTCTATCTTCTCTCCATTTTTATTGCTTTCTCCATCTTTTCTCACTGCTCTCTCCTCTAGCAAACTTCTCCCTCTTTCTCTAACAAACGCTCTTCCAAACCTCTTTCTACTCCATCCTTTTATTAACCTTCTCTCTTTCTCCTCCATTATCTCTTTCTAACCCTCTCTCTTTCCACTTTTCTCTATCCCCCATCTTCCCTCACTTTCTTTTCTGGTTCAATAAATGTTTATTGGGGTTTTAAAGAAAACTACATCATCATGTATTATATGAACATGAGAGAAAACACATTAAAAACAAAAGGTTAAATGACGTCCATAGAACAATTACTAGTTACAAGGCAGAGAACACAAGACCCATCTAACCGCCAGTCCCAGATATAATCAGAAGAAAGAAATAGGCCCTGTACATGGAAGAGATCAGCGTTTGTTCTCAAATAAAAAAGGAGCCATGTTTGTAGGACCTAAGTAAATAATAAAAGATTGTATTTAGTTCTCAAGCAAAGGTTTGAATGTGTTTTATTACATATATACGCAGAAATAGTGATGGAAAAAAAAGCAAGAAGAAAAAAAGGGAGGGGGGTTCAGGGTTTACTCTCACCGGTTATAAACAGTAAACAGCTTTTTTCCCACTTTTGTGCAAGAGGCCTAAGCGCTATTTCAGACAGGTGGTATGCTTATCGCTCTCTAAAAAGCAAACCACGATGGTAGGCGTTCAGGAGGAGCCATTTCCACCTCCTGACACAGTTTTTTTTGTTTCCAATTGCCAAACAGTAATGTTACATTGCATGAATGTGCCGCAACTGTGAGCAAAATGTTTGTCTCACGCATGTGGTGCAGCCCCATTGATCTCAATGGGCAAGTTTCATAGTTGGTGCCCCCAGTCAAACTGTGCAGCTCCAAGTTAAAATTGCAGCAGCTGAAAAGGCATGTGTACAGCCCTGTCAGGCTGTAATGTTAAAATTCCAGTGGGCAGCAAAACCGCAGCTCAGCAGCTTGTTTACTGCCCCCCGGCCGCCAGTGTGAAAGAACCAGAAGAGTAACCAGCTTTTAGGAAAAAATAAAATGAAAAGGAGAAATATTAAAGCTGGAAGCCGCATCTTAGACCTCGGCCATCATCGCAACAGCGTTCATAAAGATAAACTATTTTTTTTTGTATCAAACAGCAAACTTTTGAGTCTTTCCATTTCTGCGATGTCTCATGACTTCCACTCCAGCACGGAGCTATGAATTATTCCTAAGCTTTGACAAAGGCATCGATCTGATACCGTCGGCGCAACACAAGTACTATTCTGGATTCTGAGTCGACTGTCTAGAAGCTTTACTTTTGCTTGATCGCTCCGATACACTACAAAAATAAATGTACTTTTTTGGATCATCTATTTTTTTTTAATTAACATTATTTTGGAATGTGATTTTAGGTTTGGATTAAAACCGGTGACGTTATTATTGCACTACAAAAAACGCCCAGAGGTGTGAAGGTTTCGGAACAATTTCTCCTGAACCAGAATCTCCTGGGAGGGAACCATTTGTTTTCCCAAGTGCTCCCTTTTAAAGGGATAGTTTGTGGTTAGTCGTCATAGGTTTCTGTAGCCAAGAGCATTGGGTATTATTAAGGGCTAGTGATGAGCCGAACACCCCCGGGTTCGGTTCGCACCAGAACCCGCGAACGGACCGAAAGTTTGCACGAACATTAGAACCCTATTAAATACAATGGATGCGAACGTTCGAATTCTAAAGTGCTAATTATAACGACTATTATCCATGTTATTGTCCTAAACAGAGTTTGGGAACCCGGGTTCTGCAATCAATGCAAAAAGAAGTTTTAAAAACGGACGTTTTTCGGGAGCAGTCATTTTAATGATGCATAAAGTGAAAAAAAAAAGTCAAATATTCCTTTAAATATCGTACGTGGGGGGTGTCTAAAGTATGCCTGTGAAGTGCCACGTGTTTCCCGTGTTTAGAACTGTCCCTGCACAAAATGACATTTCTAAAGGAAAAAAAAAGCCATTTAAAACTGCTTGCGGCTTTAATGTAATGTCTGGTCCCGGTAATATGGATGAAAATCTTTAAGAAAAATGGCATAGCTACCCCATCACCCCCCACCCCAGCCCATTACCAGCCCCTTTGGGTCTTGTTTGGATATTAAGGGAAACCCCGCAACACAAAATAAAAAAGGCCCTATGTACTCTGAACAGCAGTATACAGGCGGTGTAAACAAGACCGGTGTAAACAAGACAGGGACTGTAGGTTTGTTCTTAAGTAGAATCTGTTTGTAATTTTGAACACGTACATTGTTTAAGTGTAGCTCCAGCCAAAAAATCTATTTTAGCTTTTTGGAAAACATAGGGAAGGGTTATCACCCCTGTAACATTTGTTTTGCTGTCTGTGCCCCTGTTCAGAACATTTCACCTCACTTTGCGTCCCAATGACAACTGTTTTTGAAATGTGGTGTTTTTATTGAAACAAGGATTGGTGATAAAGCATCAGTAGAGAGGAGACACCTTTCTCCCATATTAATTCTTACAGGAGAGAATTTTCCTTCCTAGGGGTAGATTTCCTCTCACTTCCTGTTGTCTTCTTCCGTTTGCAAGTAGGAGTCGTTTGTAAGTTGGATGTTTGAAAGTAGGGACCTGCCGTATATACTCTGCAGAAATTGGCCCCTTAGGTGTTGGTGTTGGCACAACACTGTAAGCACTCACAGTTACTCTTGGTGGGTGCTGGAACGCCCTGCTGTCAACTATTATATCAGGAATTGTAATAACATATAATTGTTGAACAGTGGGAGTAAAAATTGGGCCTTTTATGGTGGTGCTGGTGCCACAACACTGTAAGGCCTGACAGTTACTCTTGGTGGGCGCAGCAATGGGCCCTGCTGTGAATTATTAGATCAATAATTATAATTGCATGCCCCTGTTGAACAGGGGCTGAAAAATTGGGCCTTTGGTGGTGGTGGTGGTGGTGTTGACACAACACTGTAAGGCCTGACAGTTACTCTTGGTGGGCGCAGCAATGGGCCCTGCTGTGAATTATTAGATCAATAATTATAATTGCATGCCCCTGTTGAACAGGGGCTGAAAAATTGGGCCTTAGGCACTGGTGGCACAACACTGCAACCCCTCACAGATACTGTACTTGGAGCACAGCAATGAGCCCTGTTGCAAAGTATTGCATCAAAAATTGTAATTACACGCCCCTGCTGAACAGGGGCTGAAAAATTGGGCCTTAGGCACTGGTGGCACAACACTGCAACCCCTCACAGATACTGTACTTGGAGCACAGCAATGAGCCCTGTTGCAAAGTATTGCATCAAAAATTGTAATTACACGCCCCTGTTAAACAGGGGCTGAAAAATTGGGCCTTAGCCATAAACCAAAATGATCTTCCAAGCTATCATCATTAATCGGATCATTGAGGAGGAGGATAGCCAGTCAACATAACAGCACAGGCACTCAGCATCAGCATCAGTCTTGAAGGGATGTGACATTTTAAAATCAATTAGTCTGTTATATCAGCATCAGGTGTGTGGTAGCTGGTGGTGATCCAAGACTGGTTCATCTTGATGAAAGTCAGTCGATCAACCGAGTCGGTGGACAGGCGCACCCTGTGATCCGTGACAAATCCTCCAGCAGCACTGAATGTGCGTTCTGAAAGAACGCTGGATGCAGGACAGGCCAGTAGCTCAATTGCATACTGTGCAAGCTCTGGCCAGTGATCCATCCTCAAGACCCAGTAAGCCAGAGGATTTTCGGTGGGGAAGGTGTCCAAGTCTGACCTTGCCCCTAGGTATTCCTGCACCATGTATATCAGACGCTGGCGATGGTTGCTGGAACCGATCATACTTTGGGGCTGCGGACTAAAGAATTGTCTGAACGCATCGGTCAGACGGCCACCTTCCCCACCGCTCCTTCTTTGACTGCCCGAAGCCTCAGCAACTCGTTGTCCAGGACCAGGAGTTTGTAACCTCCCAGTCTCTGGGAACGCGTTGCACAGACCTTTCTGCAAGGCCTCCCGGAGTTGTCTCATCCTCTGCTCCCTCTGCGACGGTAACATAAGGTCCGCAACCTTACCCTTGTACCGTGGATCAAGGAGAGTGGCCAGCCAGTAATGGTCCCTCTCCTTGATCCGAAAAATACGAGGATCCTTCCGCAGACTTTGCAGGATCAGGGAGGCCATGCAGCGTAGGTTAGCTGAGGCATTCAGTCCGGAGTCCTCTGGGTCACTAAGGACGACATGATCCGCAGCCACCTCCTCCCAGCCACGTACAAGTCCACTGGTTTCTTGGGACTGTAAATCATCCCTAAAAGACTGCTGCTGATGATGCTGAGTGCCAGCCTCCACCTCCATGCTGACACAATCCTCCTCCTCCTCCTCCTCCTCCTCCTCTTCCTGTGCGATGGGTGGGACAGAAGGAACACTGTCTGGGTAAAGGGGGCCTTGAGAGGCAAGGAAGTCCTCCTCTTCCTGCCTCTGTTCTGCCTCAAGTGCCCTGTCCATTATTCCACGCAGCGTGTGCTCCAACAGGTGGACAAAAGGTACAGTGTCACTGATGCATGCACTGTCACTGCTCACCATCCTCGTGGCCTCCTCAAATGGTGCCAGGACAGTGCATGCATCCCTGATCATGCCCCACTGGCGTGGTGAAAAAAACCCGAGCTCCCCTGACCCTGTCCTGGTGCCGTAGTCGCACAGGTACTCATTGATGGCCCTCTGCTGCGTGTGCAGCCGCTGCAGCATGGCCAACGTTGAGTTCCACCTGGTGGGCATGTCACATATAAGGCGGTTCTTGGGCAGGTTCAACTCCTTTTGCAGCTCAGCCAGGCGAGCACTGGCATTATAAGATCTGCGGAAATGCACACAGACTTTCCTGGCCTGCCTCAGGACATCCTGTAAGCCCGGGTACCTGCCCAAGAACCGCTGCACCACCAGGTTAAGGACGTGAGCCATACAGGGCACATGGGTCAGTTGTCCCTGTCAGAGGGCGGAGAGGAGGTTGGTGCCATTGTCGCAAACCACCATTCCTGGCTTAAGCTGGCGTGGCGTCAACCACCTCTCGGCCTGCCCCTGCAGAGCAGACAGGACCTCTGCCCCAGTGTGGCTCTTGTCCCCCAAACACACCAGCGCAAGCACGGCATGGCATCTTTTTGCCTGCGTACTTGCGTAGCCCCTTGAACGCCTACGGAGCACCGCTGGTTCCGAGGACAAACCACAGGAAGAGGCCATGGAGGAAGAAGAAGAGGAGGGGGTGGAGGAGAGAGGTGTGTCACTACCAGTAGTAGCATTTTGGAGGCGTGGCGGTGGAACAACCTCCAACACTACTGCACCTTGTCCTGCATCCTTCCCAGCTGCCAAAAGAGTGACCCAATGGGCCGTGAAAGAAAGGTAACGTCCCTGTCCATGCCTGCTGGACCATGAGTCAGCGGTAATATGCACCTTACCGCTGACCGCCCTGTCCAGCGAGGCCAAGACATTGCCTTCCACATGCCTGTAGAGAGCCGGAATCGCCTTCCGTGAGAAAAAGTGGCGTTTGGGAACCTGCCACTGAGGAACCGCACATTGCACAAACTCACGGAAGGGGGCCGAGTCTACCAACTGAAAAGGCAGCAGTTGAAGCGCTAGCAATTTAGCCAAGCTAGCATTCAACCGCTGGGCATGTGGATGGCTGGGAGTGAACTTCTTTCGACGGTCCAGCAGCTGGGGCAGGGAAATTTGCCTGCTAGAATCGGACGTCGGTGTACTGCTAGCAGAGTGCCTGCAAGTACTTGGCTGTGACACACCTAATTCTACACCTTCATTCCTCTCAGTGCAGGTTTCAGAGAGGACTGAAGGTATAGTGGGGTTGGAGATCCCAGCTGATGCGGTGCAAGGAGAGGTCCGCTTTGTTCTTTGGTGTGGGTCTTTAAGGTAGGCTTGCCAACGAGCTGCATGGCAGGTCAACATATGTCTGATCAAGCATGTGGTGCCCAAGCGGCTGATGTTTTGGCCACGCGATATACGCTTGAGACATACAGTGGGGCAAAAAAGTATTTAGTCAGCCACTAATTGTGCAAGTTCTCCCACTTAAAAAGATGAGAGAGGCCTGTATTTGTCATCATAGGTATACCTCAACTATGAGAGACAAAATGTGGAAACAAATCCAGACAATCACACTGTCTGATTTGGAAAGATTTTTTTTGCAAATTATGGTGGAAAATAAGTATTTGGTCAATATCAAAAGTTCATCTCAATACTTTGTTATATATCCTTTGTTGGCAATGAAAGAGGTCAAACGTTTTCTGTAAGTCTTCACAAGGTTGTCACACACTGTTGCTGGTATGTTGGCCCATTCCTCCATGCAGATCTCCTCTAGAGCAGTGATGTTTTGGGGCTGTCGCTGGGCAACACGGACTTTCAACTCCCTCCAAAGGTTTTCTATGGGGTCGAAATCTGGAGACTGGCTAGGCCACTTCAGGACCTTGAAATGCTTCTTAGGAAGCCACTCCTTCATTGCCCGAGCGGTGTGTTTGGGATCATTGTCATGCTGAAAGACCCAGCCACATTTCATCTTCAATGCCCTTGCTGATGGGAGGAGGTTTGCACTCAAAATCTCACGATACATGGTCCCATTCATTTTTTCATGTACACGGATCAGTCGTCCTGTTGCCTTTGCAGAGAAACAGCCCCAAAGCATGATGTTGCCACCCCCATGCTTCACAGTAGGTATAGTGTTCTTTGGTTGCAACTCAGCATTCTCTCTCCTCCAAACACGACGAGTTGTGTTTCTACCAAACAGTTCTACTTTGGTTTCATCTGACCATTAGACATTCTTCCAATCCTCTTCTGGATCATCCAAATGCTCTCTAGCAAACCTCAGACGTGCCCGGAAATGTACTGGCTTAAGCAGGGGGACACATCTGGCACTGCAGGATCTGGCGGCATAGTGTGTTACTGATTGTAGCCTTTGTTACGTTGGTCCCAGCTCTCTGCAGGTCATTCACTAGGTCCCCCCGTGTGGTTCTGGGATTTTTGCTCACCGTTCCTAAGATCATTTTGACCCCACGGGGTGAGATCTTGCACGGAGCCCCAGATCGAGGGAGATTATCAGTGGTCTTGTATGTCTTCCATTTTCTAATTATTGCTCCCACAGTTGATTTCTTCACACCAAGCTGCTTGCCTATTGCAGATTCAGTCTTTCCAGCCTGGTGCAGGTCTACAATTTTGTTTCTGGTGTCCTTCGACAGCTCTTTGGTCTTCACCATAGTGGAGTTTGGAGTGTGACTGTTTGAGGTTGTGGACAGGTGTCTTTTATACTGATAACAAGTTCAAACAGGTGCCATTAATACAGGTAATGAGTGGAGGAAAGAGGAGCCTCTTAAAGAAGAAGATACAGGTCTGTGAGAGCCAGAAATCTTTCTTGTTTGTAGGTGACCAAATACTTATTTTCCACCATAATTTGCAAAAAAAATTCTTTCCAAATCAGACAACGTGATTGTCTGGATTTGTTTCCACATTTTGTCTCTCATAGTTGAGGTATACCTATGATGACAATTACAGGCCTCTCTCATCTTTTTAAGTAGGAGAATTTGCACAATTGGTGGCTGACTAAATACTTTTTTGCCCCACTGTATGTTGCAAACAGCAGCTGTGCGATCTGATGCGCTCGCCTCAAAAAAGGCCCACACCAAAGAACTTTTTGAATGACGGGCAGAGGCAGCGCCCTGCACAGGCGGAGCTCTGCGGTGTGATTCCGTCGGTGTGCTGCCCATACTCTGGCCACTCAAGGGCATCCTGCCTCGTTGGAGATGTGCCTCCTCCTCATCCTCCTCCTCCTCCTCTCTCTTATTAGGCACCCACGTGGAGTCAGTGACCTCATCATCCCCTCCCTCCTCATCACTGGAGCCAATCTGGCAGTATGCTGCAGCTGCTGGAGCATGACTGCCAGATTGGTGTCCTTCTTGAGCATCCCCTCTCTCTGCTCTCACGCTACTGCCTTCCTCTAGCTGGGTATCATTATCAGATCCTTCGAAACGCTGGGCATCCTCCTGGAGCATGTACCCAACACTGTGCTCAAACAGTTCGGGGGACTCCTAAGGAGGAGGACATGGTGGGTCTAGGGAAGGAGTGACTAATGATGACATTGATACCAGAGAAGAGGACGCTTTGGCAGCTGCTTTGCCAGTACCCTGAGCCTGGGTGAGAGAGGATGAGGAGGATGAGGTGGGCTTGGTCATCCACTCTACCAAGTCTTCGGCATGATGTGGCTCAACATGTCCAGCTGCCGAAAAGAAGGACAAGCGTGTCCCATGGCCATGTGCTGATGACAATGCACCGCGTCCACGACCAGCACTGTTGCCCCCAGACACAGAGCCTGCTTGCCCTCTTTTTTTGCCTCCTGACTGTCTGCCTCTCCTTGTTTGCCTTCCAGACATTTTAATGGATGGCCTACAGGGAGATGGGAAAAACAGCACTAAGGGCTACCTTCAGGTGTATACTGTGCAGGAGGCTTAGCAACAATGACACTGACACTGTCCCCTGCCTATTCTTCTCTGTCCCTATACACAAGGATTTGCAATATGCTTCAGCAAGATTGGTTTAGCACAGAATAGCACACTGACAGTTTCCGTCACTGTCCTTCTCTGTCCCTACAAACAAGGTTTAGCACAGAATAGCACACTGATAGTTTCCACGAGTGTCCTTCTCTGTCCCTAAACTCAAGGATTTCAAATACGGTTCAGCAAGATTGGTTTAGAACAGAATAGCACACTGACAGTTTCCCTCACTGTCCTTCTCTGTCCCTACAAACAAGGTTTAGCACAGAATAGCACACTGATAATTTCCACGAGTGTCCTTCTCTGTCCCTAAACTCAAGGATTTCAAATACGGTTCAGCAAGATTTGTTTAGAACAGAATAGCACACTGACAGTTTCCCTCACTGTCCTTCTCTGTCCCTACAAACAAGGTTTAGCACAGAATAGCACACTGACACTTTCCCTCACTGTCCTTCTCTGTCCCTACAAACAAGGTTTAGCACAGAATAGCACACTGACAGTTTCCCTCACTGTCCTTCTCTGTCCCTACAAACAAGGTTTAGCACAGAATAGCACACTGATAGTTTCCACGAGTGTCCTTCTCTGTCCCTAAACTCAAGGATTTCAAATACGGTTCAGCAAGATTTGTTTAGAACAGAATAGCACACTGACAGTTTCCCTCACTGTCCTTCTCTGTCCCTACAAACAAGGTTTAGCACAGAATAGCACACTGACACTTTCCCTCACTGTCCTTCTCTGTCCCTACAAACAAGATTTAGCACAGAATAGCACACTGATAGTTTCCACAAGTGTCCTTCTCTGTCCCTAAACTCAAGGATTTCAAATACGGTTCAGCAAGATTGGTTTAGAACAGAATAGCACACTGACAGTTTCCCTCACTGTCCTTCTCTGTCCCTACAAACAAGGTTTAGCACAGAATAGCACACTGACACTTTCCCTCACTGTCCTTCTCTGTCCCTACAAACAAGGTTTAGCACAGAATAGCACACTGACACTTTCCCTCACTGTCCTTTTCTGTCCCTACAAACAAGATTTAGCACAGAATAGCAGACTGATAGTTTCCACGAGTGTCCTTCTCTGTCCCTAAACTCAAGGATTTCAAATACGGTTCAGCAAGATTGGTTTAGAACAGAATAGCACACAGAGTTTCCCTCACTGTCCTTCTCTGTCCCTACAAACAAGGTTTAGCACAGAATAGCACACTGATAGTTTCCACGAGTGTCCTTCTCTGTCCCTAAACTCAAGGATTTCAAATACGGTTCAGCAAGATTGGTTTAGAACAGAATAGCACACTGACAGTTTCCCTCACTGTCCTTCTCTGTCCCTACAAACAAGGTTTAGCACAGAATAACACACTGACACTCTCCCTACCTATCCTTCTCTGTCCCTAAACACAAGGAATCCAGGATTAGTAAAGGAAAAAAAAATGACACTGTCCCTGCCTATGCTTCTCTTTCCCTGCTCCGGAACACACTACACAAGGCCGCCGCGCTGGCGGCCTTTTATAGTGTGGGGCGTGTACTAAACCCCCTCAGCAATAATTGGCCACAGGCATCCTGCCTGTGGCCAATCATTGCTCTCCTCGCTGCCGGCGCTGTGATTGGCCAAGCATGCGGGGTCACAGTGCATGCTTGGCCAATCACAGCGCCTGGATGACACTGCGATGGCGTAGTGCATTGTGGGCCGTTCGCGTCACTCGAATTTGGCGCGAACGGCCCAAATCGTTCGATCTTCGTCGAACGATCGAACAGCCGATGTTCGAGTCGAACGTATGTTCGACTCGAACACGAAGCTCATCCCTATTAAGGGCTTGTTTACAAATACGGCAAGGACTGCAGTGCCTCTGAAAAGCAATCCGTTGAGGCAATTGTGAGCTGGTCAGGAGACAATATGTCACCTCCTCACTGCCTGTTTTAACCCTAAACATTCTGCCCCGCCCATTCAGTTGAACAAAACAGGAGGTTTAGGCCGGGTTCACACTGGTGCGACAAACGCTCCGACATTGGGAGCTCATGTCGCATGACGTGTGAAAATCAATGTTTCCCTACGGGAGCCGTCTTAACTGCTCCGACACAAGTCGGTCCGACTTTGAAAATGCTGCCTTTACTACTTTGGTCCGACTTTGATCCTACTTCAGCCCATTGAATATCATTGAAGTCGGATCAAAGTCGGAACGCCGTCTTGCATGCTCCGACTTTGGCATGCGACTTGTGCTCTGGTGATCTTGAGGGGGAACTCCACGCCAAATTTTAAATAAAAAACCGGCATGGGTTCCCCCTTCAAGAGCATACCAGGCCCTTCGGTCTGGTATGGATTTTAAGGGGACCCCCTACGCTGAAAAAACGGCATGGGGGTCCCCCCAAAATCCATACCAGACCCTTATCCGAGCACGCAGCCCGGCTGGTCAGGAAGGGGGTGGGGACGGGCAAGCCGTACCAGGCCGCATGCCCTCAACATGGGGGGGCGCCCCCACCCCAAAGCACCCTGTCCCCATGTTGATGAGGACAAGGGCCTCTTCCCGACAACCCTGGCCGTTGGTTGTCGGGGTCTGCGGGCGGGGGGCTTATCGGAATCCGGGAGCCCCCTTTAATAAGGGGGCCCCCAGATCCCGGTCCCCCACCCTATGTAAATGAGTATGGGGTACATCGTACCCTTACACATTCACCTGGGGGGGGGGGAAATGTCAAGAAAAAAAAAACACACTAGGCAGGTTTTTAAAGTAATTTATTAGGCAGCTCCGGGGTCTTCTTTCGACTTCGGGGGTCTTCTTCCGACTTCGGGGGTCTCTTCCAACTCTCCGGTCTCTTCCAACTCTCCGGCCTCTTCTGCTGGGCTCCTCCGCTATATTCTGCCAGCTCTTTTACTAGCGGTGGCCCGGTCTTCTTCGACGTCTTCTTCCCTCTTCTCTTCTTGAGATTTTGAAACGATGATCTCTCTCGCTGTAATGCCGTGTGTGCGGTGCGCAATGATTTATATAGGCATGGGGCATGATGGGACTGCAACGTCATAAGGGGGTTGGGTCACCGGGTGACATCACCTGGTGACCACGCCCCATGCCTATATAAATCATTGCGCACCATGCACACGGCATTACAGCGGGAGAGAGCATTGTGTCAACATCTCAAAAAGAGAAGGAAGAAGATGTCGAAGAAGACCGGGCCACCGCTAGCAAAAGCGGGAGGAGAGCGGGAGGAGAATCGGAGAGCGCGGAGAAGGCAGCGGAGAGCGGGAGAAGAGGCCAGAGAGTCGGAAGAAGACCCCCGAAGTCGGAGGACGACCCCCGGAGCTGCCTAATAAACTAATTTAAAAACCTGTTTAGTGTGTTTTTTTTCTTGACACTTTTTGCCCCCAGGTAAATGGGTAGGGGTACGATGTACCCCATACTCATTCACATAGGGTGGGGGGCGGGATCTGGGGACCCCCTTATTAATTCCGATAAGCCCCCCGCCCGCAGACCCCAACAACCAGGGTTGTCGGGAAGAGGCCCTTGTCCTCATCAACATGGGGACAAGGTGCTTTGGGGTGGGGGGCCGCAGTGTGCCCCCCTGCACCCAAAGCACCCACCCCCCATGTTGAGGGCATGCGGCTTGGTACGGTTCAGGAGGTGGGGAGGCGCTCGCTCATCCCCACCCCCTTTTCTGACCGGCCGGGCTGCGTGCTCGTATAAGGGTCTGGTATGGATTTTGGGGGGGCCCCCATGCCGTTTTTTCGGCGTAGGGGTTCCCCTTAAAATCCATACCAGACCGAAGGGCCTGGTATGCTCTTGGAGGGGGAACCCATGCCGGTTTTTTATTTAAAAATGGTCCCTGCTGTCTTCTGGGACCTGTGTGTGCAGATAATGCGGCTATCTATGCCCGGAAGTGGGAGCAAATACCTGTATTAAACAGGCATCTGCTCCCCCCTCCCCTGAAAGGTGCCAAATGTGACACCGGAGGGGGGGAGGTTTCCAAAAAGCGGTAGTTCCATTTTTGGGTGGAACTCTGCTTTAAAGCGGGGGGGTTCCGCGGTCCCTCGTTTTTTTTTTTTTTAAGTGCATCTAATGGGGTTACGCATACATACTTAGTACTCACTTGTTAGGCGATTCGATCCATCCCCCGTCTGTTTTCGTAGTAAATATCCACTTAGATAAAACGATCATGGTATTTTCCATTTTGCTTGTGGGCAATGTGAAGCCCACAAGCACAGACTTCCGGGAAGCGACAAGTGAAATCTCGCGAGATTACGATCGTCAGCGTTACTCATTGTCTCCTGGGAAGCGCAATACAGATACAGTGCTCCCAGGAGACATTGCGGTCACCTCCCAGCAAACACTGGGGCATCGGGGAGAGCAACAGATACGCCCACTCCCGCGAATACCCGGAAGTCCTAACTAAAGCCCCGTACACACGGTCGGACTTTTGGCCAACAAACTTCATTTTGAGCAAGTTGGACCAACAATCCGACCGTGTGTATGCTCCATCGGACAAACTTTTTTTGCTTTTTTCTTGTTTTCATCGGACAAAAGTTGGGTCTGCAAACGGACAAACTTTTGCCCAACAAAAGTCCGATGGAGCAAAGTCCGACCGTGTGTACAGAAAACCATCACACTTTTATCCGATGGACAAAACAACTAATGTTAAAATCAACCAACAATAGCAGAAGTTGACCAAAGGGAAAAGAGCAGAAAAACCACGTGATGTTGCAAAAAGTTTTGGGAAAGTTTGCAGAAAAGTCCGAACATGTGTGTATGCTATGGGTGTTCCCGACCAACTTCGTTCGGACAAAAAACCACAGAAAAGTCCGATGGAAGTCCGACCGTGTGTACGGGGCTTAATACTGCTGAATCTCGGTTATTACACCCGCACCAAAAAAAATTATTATACATATGTAGAAGTATATGGTACAAAGATCAGGATGGGCTAATGTCAATATTTTGGGTGAACCTCCGCTTTAAGTTCAAACCAAGCATCAGAAAGGGGATTTAAGTCACTTTGAACATGGCATGGTTGTTGGTGCCAGACGGGCTAGTCTGAGTATTTCAAAAACTGCTGATCTACTGGGATTTTCATGCACAACCATCTCTAGGGTTTTTCAGAGAATGGTCCAAAAAAGAGAAAATATCCAGTGAGCGGCAGTTGAGTGGAGGGAAATGCCTTGTTGATGTCAGAGGAGAATGGGCAGACAGGTTCGAGATGATAGATATGCAACAGTAACTCAAATAACCACTCGTTACAACCAAGGCATGGAAAACCTTAGTTAGACTTACCGGTGACGGAATCAGAATCAATGGTTGAAAGGTGAATGCTTTCAATCTCTTCCTCATACTGACTTTCCATTGGTCTGGAAGTGGTTGGAGGGAGACTGGAATGAAAGCTCTGTTCCTGGCTGGAACTCTGGCCTTACTTTTTCATGAGGGCACGCACTGTCCCTAGGGTCTCTGCTAGTTCTTTCCTTACTGATGAAAAGAGTTCTTTACACCCTTGTATAGACTCTTCTCTCACTAAACCTGCAATGCAGGATCTGCACAGTGGTTTGGTCCAAGAGTCCCTTAATGGGTTTTTGCATGAAGGGCATTTTCTTCCTGTTCTCTCGGACTTGGTGGTGGCTTTCTGTAAAAACAGTAAACAAAACCCCCAGGTCCCCTTTTAGGGCTAAACATAACTCACAAATAGAGAACACACAGTGTCCAAAGCAGAGTCCCCAAAGTGCCCCAGAGTCTCTCTCCATGCTGAACTGCTATTAATAACGTATCACTATAGCAGACAGCTGCAAGTCCTAACACACAAAGAAAAAAACACCCAGTGAACAAAAAAAGGAAAGGAGGTGCCACCGCACCTCTCCTACCTGGGCCTAGCCGGGAACCTGGGCGCCTGCATCCACCATAGTTGCTTATGATTCAGCCTCCTCCATCGTGAACGCCACAGCAGACGCATGTGGGCTTTAAATGTCTCCCTCTGCTACGAACGAGCGGAAGGAAGTCCCAGCCAGAGGACCTGCCCCTTCCTCCTGCGTTCCAGCAGCCGTAAATCAAGTGATGCTACGCCCCGCCTGAAGCCTTCACCCACCGGAAGTGACGTCACCCTCCATCCGGGACTCAGCGCCGCCATGCTGAGACCTGGCATGGACGCTCGCAATGAGCACACCCGCGGCCCCCGAGCACTCTGGGCGGATGACCTCCGACAGACCTTTTACACCTATGAGCCAGCGAAGGAAGGGACACCAGAGCAACTCCCTCTCGTGCAGGAAGAAGCTGGGCTGGTCTGAAGCAAAAAACAAACAAAGGTTCTGCCAAAACCCCCTCCTTGGAGAGAGCGCAGCCCCTCTGGTTCCCCAGCAGTGCTTCCACCATGGCGGAGGAAACACTAAAACCGACGGCATGGTGGAAGCAGCTGCTTTTAAAAGGGGCGTTGTCACACAGTGTTTCCTGTGAAGAGGTGGAGCTACACAACACATCGAACCTTAAAGCAGATGGGCTACAGAAGACCACACCAGGTGCCAATCCTGTCAGCTAAGAACAGGAAACTAAGGCTACAATTCCCACAGGCTCACCAAAATTGGACAATAGAAGATTGGAAAAACGTCTGATGAGATTTTAGCTGCGGCATTCAGATGGTAGGGTCAGAATTTGGCGTAAACATCCACCATGCCTTGTATAAACAGTTCAGGCTGGTGGTGTAATATGTGGTGGAGATTTTCTTGGTACACTTTGGGCCCCTTAGTACCAATTGAGCATCGTTTTCATGCCACGGCCTACCTGAGTATTGTTGCTCACCACGTCCATCCCTTTCTGACTACAGTATACCCATCTTCTGATGGCTCCTTCCACTAGGATAAAGCACCATGTCACAAAGCTCAGATCATCTTACCACTGGTTTCTTGAACACGACAATGAGGTCACACAGCAAACATGTGGAAGAAGGTGCTGTGGTCAGATGAGACCAAAATTTAACTTTTTGGACTAAAAGCAAAATGCTATGTGTGGCAGAAAACCAACACTGCACATTAGCCTGAACACACCATCCCCACCGTAAAACAAGGCGGCGGCGGCGGCGGCAGCATCATGTTGTGGGGATGCTTTTCTTAAGCAGGGACAGGGAAGCTGGTCAGAGTTGATTGGAAGATGGATGCAGCCAAGTATAGGGCAATCTTAGAACCTGTTAGGTTCTCCAAAAGACTTGAGGCTGGGGCAGAGGTTCGCTTTGCAGCAGGACAACGACCCTAAACATACAGCCAGAAATACAATGGAATGGTTTAGATTAAAGCATATTCATGTGTTAGAATGGCCCAGTCAAAGTCAAGACCTAAATCCAGTTGAGAATCTGTAGAAAGACTTGAAATTTGCTGTTCACAGATGCTCTCCATCCAATCTGACAGAGCTTTTTTGCAAAGAAGAATGGGCAAAAATGTCACTCTAGATGTGCAAAGCTGGTAGAGAGGTACCCAAAATGACTTGCAGCTGTAATTGCAGCAAAAGGTGGTTCTACAAAGTATTTACTCGGGGAGGATGAATACAAATGCACACCACACCAGGCTGCATTGATGGGCGCTGAGGAACACTGGTGAGGCTGCACTGATGAGGCTGCATTGATGGGCACTTTTTCTAACATACTCTCAAATGGACACAGGGAGGACCTGCAATCGCACGTGACATCATTACATGTTGCAAAGCGTGCCTCCACGCACTGGGCCTGCAAACCTTCTAGTTCTACTGTCCCGGATAGGGCAAAGGCCGCCGCCTCTCGCCGAGTCCCTCCCTCGCCAGCAGGGCCTGGTTGCAAGCCCCGCCAGTGACCCACCCACAGCAGGGCCAGGGTGCCAGCCAGCCAACCACAGTGACCCACCCACAGTAGGGCCAGGGTGCCAGCCAGCCAACCACCCACAGCAGGGCCAGGGTGCCTGCCTGCCAGCCACCCACAGCAGGACCAGGGTGCCTGCCTGCCAGCCAGCCCCCCATGGTGACCCACCCACAGCAGGACCAGGGTTCCAGCCACCCACCCAAACCAGGGCCAGGGTGCCAGCCACCCACAGTGACCCACCCACACCAAAGAGCCAGCCAGCCACAGTAGACACGGGAACCAGCCACAGTACCTATAGTTAAGGTAAGAAGAGCACTAAACCTTACCAATTTTATTTCTACTTTGTGAGAGGTTGGGGCAGGGGTGAGAGTCATGGCACAAGGAGGGGTCCCATGAGAACCAGAGTGAATGAAGGGGTTCACTGTACAACGTTAGAAAGAGGCCCCCTCCAGGTCCCATTAGACTCTTTTGTAGTTTCTAATAGAGGGAGGGAGGGGAGGGGGGCCCCATTAAAAAAAAAAGGCAGAAGTTGTACTTTGAGCAAAACGTAGGAGCGGGTTATGGGCAGGGCCAGACAGGGGGCCCTTGCTTTATTCGGTCCGAGGGCCCTGAATGTTGTCAGTCCGCCCCTGTTCACATCAGTCCCTGACTTCGAGGAGCTTACAATCTAAGGTCCCCAACTCACATTCATACATATATACTAGGGCCAATTTAGACAAAAGCCAATTAACCCACCATCATGTCTTTGGAGTGTTATGAGGAAACAGAAGTACCCCGAGGAAACCCACGCAGACAAAAGGAAGAACATGCAAACTTTAGGCAGGTAGTACTCTGATTAGGATTCCAACCGACAACCCTAGTCTCTATGTGCTGTGTAAGAATGCAACGCACACCAATAGGAAAATGTGTTGGGATCGATGCAGCCCTATGGGGTTGGTGTGAACGAGCCCTCAGAAGAATGCCTTGATGCATCTCGCACTTCTTTGCTTACTTATAGATAAAAATATGACCAAAAAAGCCTTATAACAAAACATTATCTGCATCCAGCCATGATGTTGGGTAAGAAGCTACAACAAAATGTTATAAAGTTGGTTTTCTGTTTTTTGGGTTTAAGGCACCCTCCTAGCAATTATAATACCTACACCGAAAATGTCATTTTTAAGTCTCACGGGCCAGCTGAGTCCTTAAAATCAATATTTCTGTCCTCAAACCGAATTGGAACACTGCTGGTAGCAAAGATAGCTGCACAATCCATAAAGACATTCCATAGAATCACTACGCAGGTCTGCTAGACACATTGTAACCTAGGAAAATACTGAAATCCCTGATGGAGACAATAATGGTCCAGCGAAGGGAGGAGAGAAAGGTTCATCTAAATGCATTTTATTAAATAACTCCAGTACATACTGGACCTGGTCTGTAACCTCAGGGGTGCCTACTTCCCCTGTCAGCCTAACATATGAAGAATATTTTCAGTGCTTTAACAGCCCCCTCTTGTGGTATGTTGTATAATGACATTTAGAGGAAATAAAGGGACCCTGAACAGATAGAAATGATAGAGCTGGCATTGTGGATTTGTTTTATGTAGTCTAAGCTCCGGGATGTAATCTGAAACCATATTTCTATACAGGAGTAAGCATTGAAATGCTGGTGGAGAATATAGCCTACCTGTAGAGGGCTTGTTTTCCATCCAGGTTGGGAATCTGATGATCTAGGAACCCCTTTTGAGACCTCCAAACTTGGGAATGAGGGGCTCGAAGGAGAAGAGGATTTGCGGTGCACATAGCACGCTACGAGGAAGCATGTTTGCATTTCATCATAGCTCAGGACTGAGTTGCAGTGCGAGCAGAGCACATAGAGAACAATTGTTTTCTGTGTGTCTTAGTGGTGACTTCCAATGTGGAAAACTGCCGGTGTCTTGTCGAGCTCGTTCCCCTAACGATATGGTTCCGAGCTTGACTGCGCAGGCGCTGCCGAACAGCTGTTAAAGCTCGGAGATTTCCGTTGGCTTGGCTTGCGCCTGCGCAGTCAAGAGGGAACCAGATCGATAGGAGGAACCATATGCTCGCCAGCTGTGGACGCGCTCACCCCCATCCTTCATTACACACGCAGCTTTCTTCTTCACGCCGCTGTACAGCAAGGGGCGGCAGGGGGCGAATAAGATCTGATAATCTTGAGCAGTGGCATTTGTTTGTTTGTTTATACACGCCGCTCTATAGCGGCTCGACTATAAACTAATCGCACTGCTCAATATCATATCTCATTCGCCCCTTGCCGCCCCTTGCTCTATACTATAGAGCGGCGTGAAGAAGAAAGCGCCGTGTGTAACTAAGCAACGGGAGCGAGCGCGTCGAGCTCGACTGCGCAGGCGCTGCAGAACAGCTGTTAAACATCGGCGATTTCCGTCGCCTCGGATTGCGCCTGCGCAGTCCAGCTCGGAACCATACCGATAAGCGGAACCAGCTTGGCAGATCACCGGTTATCGCACTACATGTAAAGCAACTCCTAATGTTTACCAGATAAAGGCACGATTTATTCAGAAAAAAAAAATCACAGTATAAATCACCTGGATACACCATTTATAAATTGTATATATATATATATATATATATGTGTATATATATATACACATACATACACACTCACACCAACACATTTATTTTAAAAAAAATAAAAAAATACGGAAAATTTTTTTATTTTTATTTTGTGTCATATAATTTCCTATGATTGTCAGCACCATCTATTGGCCATAATGTGGTATTTTCCTTATTGAAGTATTTTAGGGGAAATACTGCATTATGTCCACATGATGACGTTTACGATCATAGGAAATAATTACATTGCACAAAATATGGCGATCTTTCATTGCAGATGTGCGAATGCTTGTCACATTCAGAATGGGTTTAGGTTTGTTTTACCTTCGCCATTAAGGCATTAAAAAGGAGATGCAAAGGTCTATGAGATTGACCAGAGTTCCATAATGCATACCATACAACAGAAAACAATCAACTAATGAGCTGCCTGTGGCAAAAAGCCAGTCATACACGAATCTCGGCCGGTTCAGCAGGAATCGGTCAAGATTCAAACCATTAATGGGCAGGCTGAATGTACCAGTTGATCGATCAACTTGGGTACAGTGCATGGCAAAAGTATTCATATCCCTTGAAATTTTTCCACATTTCGTCATTTTACAACCAAAAACGTAACTGTATGTTACTGTATTGGGATTTTATGTGATGGACCGACACAAAGTGGTACATAATTGTGAAGTGGAAGAAAAATACTTTGTAGAATCACCTTTCACTGCAATTACATCTGCAAGTCTTTTTGGGGATGTCTCTACCAGCTTTGCACATCTAGAGAGTGACATTTTTGCCCATTCTTCTTTGCAAAATAGCTCAAGTTCTGTCAGATTAGATGGAGAGCGTCTGTGAACAGCAATTTTCAAGTCTTGCCCCAGATTCTCAATTGGATTTAGGTCTGGACTTTGACTGGGCCAGTCCAACCCATGAATGTTTGATCTAAACCAGTGGTTCTCATTCTCAACTCCTGTCCTCAGGACCCACTAACAGGCCAGATTTTAAGTATTACCTTGGGGAGATGCAGACTAGAATACTGCAATCCCTGAGCAGCAAATTATATCACCTGTGATGTATTTCAGTTATCTTGCAAACCTGGCCTGTTAGTGGGCCCTGAGGACTGGAGTTGAGAACCACTGATCTAAACCATTCCATTGTAGCTCTGGCTGTATGTTTAGGGTCATTGTCCTGCTGGAAGGTGAACCTCCTCCACAGTCTTTTGCAGACTAACAAGTTTTCTTCTAAGATTGTCCTGTATTTGGCTGCATCCATCTTCCCATCAACTCTGACCAACTTCCCTGTCCTTGCTGAAGAAAAGCATCCCCACAACATGATGCTGCCACCACCATGTTTCACGGTGGGGATTGTGTGTTCAGGGTGATGTGCAGTGTTAGTTTTCTGTCACACATACCATTTTGATTTTAGGCCAAAAGTTCAATTTTTGTCTCATCTGACCAGAGCACCTTCTTCCATATGTTTGCTGTGTCCCCCACATGGCTTCTCACCAACTGCAAATGGCACTTCTTATGAATTTCTTTCAACAATGGCTTTCTTCTTGCCACTCTTCCATAAAGGGCAGATATGTGGAGTGCACGACTAATAGTTGTCCTGTGGACAGATTCTCCCCCCTGAGCTGTGGATCTCTGCAGCTCCTCCAGAGTTACCATGGGCCTCTTGGCTGCTTCTCTGATTAATGCTCTCCTTGCCCGGCCTGTCAGTTTAGGTGGACGGCCATGTCTTGGTAGGTTTGCAGTTGTGCCATACTCTGTCCATTTTCAGGCGAGGGATTGAACAGTGCTCTGTGAGATGTTCAAAGCTTGGGATATTTGTTTATAACGTAACCCTGCTTTAAACTTCTGCACAACTTTATCCCTGACCTGTCTGGTGTGTTCCTTGGCCTTTATGATGCAGTTTGTTCACTAAGGTTCTCTAACAAACCTATGGGGGCTTCACAGAACAGCTGTATTTATACTGAGATTAAATTACACACAGGTGGACTCTATTTACTAATTAGGTGACTTCTGAAGGCAATTGGTTCCACTAGATTTTAGTTAGGGGTATCAGAGTAAAGGGGGCGGAATACAAATGCACGCCACACTTCAGATATTTGTAAAAAGTTTTGAAAACCATTTATCGTTTTCCTTCCACTTCACAATTATGTGCCACTTTGTGTTGGTCTATCACATAAAATCCCAATAAAATATATTTACTTTTTTTTGGTTGTAACATAACAAAATGTAGAAAAGGTCAAGGGGTATGAATACTTTTTCAGGGCACTGTACAACCAGCCTGCCGGATTCATTATCGATGATCGAAAGTGGCTACTATAGGCACTAGCGATAATCACCATCTTCTCCCAGAGGGGACGGCTTCCCCCACCCACCCCTGACCCCTCGCCGGGAGAAGACAATGTCTCGGCAAGAGGGGGTTTCCCCTGTCAGCACTGTCTGGTCTTTTAGTTGCAGGAAAGAAATTTGCATCATTTATGGTCTGCCCCAAGCCTGGTACACACAAAGTTTTTTTTTTTGTTCAACCCAGCGGGCTGAACGAAAAAAACCTGACAGCTCAGGACCTACATTAACCTACATTAGTACAGCGATCTCCCTTGCTGTGCTACTGTGTTCTGTTCGGTCATGCCACTTCGTCATAAGCCGGCCATTTGTACCGACTCCAGTACACATGGGCCGAATGTTGGACGACTTCTATTGAATCGGCCGATGCAGCCAGACATTTGGCCCGTGTGTACTAGGCTTTAGTCCTGGGGTCATAAATAGCCTTATCAGCCCTCAAAAATTACACTCGCCTGCTCGCATTTTGTAAGTGAATTTGGAGGGCTGGCGAGGAAGGGCTGCATGGAAGAGGGGGGGGGCGAGCACCGCCGGCATGCGGGGTTGTATGGGAGTCCTTCTCCCAGCACTCGCGGAGGGGAAGAGAGGAGAGCAGGCGGCCGGATCATCACAGCGCAGGGAACATCACTCACGGCTTTCATTTCAATTGCAGTGTGTTCCCCGCACTCGCTGTGACACACAGCCCCGCCCACCTGGTCCCGGGACTTTGATAGACAGATCACCCGTCCAATCACGAGTGACGTGTATCACAGTTCCCCGGCCAGGGGGTGGGGCCGTGACACCGAGCGGCGGGAACACACAGCAATTGAAATGAAAGCTGTGTTCCTCTGCGCTCTCATCATCCACCGGTAATCCACTCCCTCTCCTCTGTTCCCCTGCATGAAGGACACAGGTAGCACAAGGAACTAAGGACACAGATAGGCAGCATGATGGACACGGGCCGGCTGCATTGGTGGACACGGGCCGGCTGCATTGGTGGACACGGGCCGGCTGCACTGGTGGGCTCAGATAAAGATGTTGTTAATATTTATTTTAAGAACTTAATTCTGCATACAACATTTAGGTGTCATTTCATGAGATAATTTAGGAGGGCGTGTTTAGGGGCGGGCATGGTAGGGGTTGGGTGGGGCAACTGGTGGCGAGTAACCCTTGAGGCTTGGCTAGTAGCTCAGGACTTGAAATTTTGAGCCCTGGCCTTATGACATCCTTAGGATGGGGGTGGTAAGACAGCTCTTACCCAATGTATGCACATAGGTGCGAATGGGGCCTAAATCCTATCACGTACACCGCTTTCAACACAATGCTGTTTTACCTTGCTGGATGTTCAATATGGTATGGCGGTTTTGGCTTGGAAAAGCCTCAGTCATGGCTATGGTTAAGGCTTTGTAAAGCTGAAATGCATTTGGTTGCTTTACTGGATTGTCTGGATTTTAATTAATAAGGAATTGGCTGATCATATTTGGCCTTCAGCTTTTTGCACAGCAAACTCATTCCCCTTGATAATTGTTCTTCACGTCCATCATTGTAATTTCCACCCTCAACTCTCCAACTTCTGAGAGGGTCAGGATCCAATAGGTTTTCTACTTTCCCTGGACCCCCATAGAGGCAGATCCACAGTCTGCTTGTAGAGTGTCTATGCTTTCTCTACTGGTGGCCACTAAAGCAAGCATACAGTCCTCCCACCAGGCTATGCCATGTACTACCTACAGGTACTCTGAGCCATAAACACCGCAACGCCGCCGACAACTTATGGAGTCAATAAAGTCCTAATATCATAAAAAGTCACAAAACACAATTTTTTTTTTTAAAAAACAAAATCTTTATTTGGTCCGAAAGAACCTGAGATGGGAGCGCGGGCCACCCAAAATGTAACTATCTATACAATCTGAGTATAATAGCTGATAAAATAGCATTCTGTCTTATTACAGCTGAACAATATATACAGGTTTTAAAGATTTCCCAGTTGTGGCAGATGAAGACAGACACAGACCAGGGACCCCCGACAGACAACTGTCACATGGGAAGGAGGGATCAGGGACAAATATAGGACTGAGGTCTACAAACATTGAAAATAAGATGGACGCAGTGACGACATATTGTCCATGGAGTTCACAGGTCAGCTTTGTGCTAGCAGCCTTCTCTGATAACAGGCCTGGAGTGTGACATATAGTGCCATCCAATAAAAAGCCGCCAGTTACTTTCACTTTAAATATCATTGGCTTTGTTAACCCTTTTATTGCAGGCAACAGTGGATAAGGCTACGGGGGACAGGGCGAGGTCTAGTACAAAAATAAATGGACAAATATTTCGATGATTCTGCAGACATTTCTGTTGTTCTGTGCCACAAAAAACAAAACATGAAGTTCCTTTAGGGCCAGTTCACACAAGACGCAGTTCCGTGTGCTTTTTTTTCTGCACAAAATGCATGCACAGTGTTTTCCATGTATTCCAATGGCTCTAGTTTACACCATGCAGTCAGTTTCTGCACCGGAAACTGACCGTAAACTGACTGTATGGTGTGAACTAGAGCCATTGGAATACATGGAAAACACTGTGCATGCATTTTTAGTGCAGAAAAAATGTGCACGAAACTGACCGGAACTGCGTCTGGTGTGAACTGGCCCTTAAAGGGAATCTTTCAGAAAACGAAATTGCCTGTCTGAGAAGCAACTGATGGAAGCTTCCACTCTCCAAACTAAGCTGATCACTACATTTATGTCAGGTGATGGTCTAGATCAGCCTTTCTCAACCTTTTTACCCCGGTGAACCTTTTAACCCTTGTTACAATTCAATAATTGGGGTCAGTGAGAAGAATGCTCCTTACAGTTGTGATCACAAAGCCACCTTTAAAGCAGAGTTCCACCCAAAAATGGAACTTCCGCTTTTCGTAACCCTCCCCCCCTCCGGTGTCACATTTGGCACCTTTCAGGGGGGAGCAGATACCTGTCTAATACAGGTATTTGCACCGACTTCCGGGCATAGATAGCCGCATTATCTGCGGGTATCTACGACACTTCCCATACCCCCCCTCCCCGCTGTCTTCTGGGAGACACACGGGTCCCAGAAGACAGCAGGGACCATTCAGGTCGCGCAGCACGACTCGCACATGTGCAGTAGGGAACCAGGAAGTAAAGCCATAAGGCTTCACTTCCTGATTCCCTTACCAAAGATTGCGGCGGCAGCATCCGAGGGCCGGGTCGGCTTCAGGTGCCGACATCGCGGGCGCCCTGTACAGGTAAGTGATCTTATTTTAAAAGTCAGCAGCTACAGTATTTGTAGCTCCTGACTTTAAAAAATAAAATAAAAAATTTGGCGGACCTCCACTTTAAGCTGGGAATACACTAGAAGAATTTTAATTAAGAATTTTAAACAAAATTCTAGTAATGTATACTTAGCTTTAAAGACGGCTAAAATGATCATTGGTGTCATGCTGCTGGCTGTGCCAAGTGGCGTAGGACTTGGAATCATGGAAGACGGAAGGTCAATACCCATTGAATGAAAGGTCAATCAATCAGCTCAAGGAACCCCTAGTAACCTTTGGAGGAATCCTAGTGTTCCAAGGAACCCTGGTTGAGAATGGCTGGTCTATCTCTACTATATTGTGCAGCCAGGAAGTGGGTTTCTGGTCCCTAGCAGCTCTGCTGTCTCAGCAAACGAGGGCTGTACTCAAATATTTGTCCATCTTTGCTTGGCTTCATGGTTCTGGAGGTGAATAATGCACCCGTTATTTAGGCAGAGGGAAACCAAGTCCCTAAATAAAATACTGCTGTGAGCTTTATTTGTGCACCCTGCAGCACGGTTTGGGTATATGTAAGCAGTGATGGGTATAGTTTAGTGTACTGACCCTTTACAGCATGAAATACTTGGGGAAACCAAACCAACAGAGCCACTAACAGACAGCAAACTTGTATGTAAAACAAAAAGAAACTGATGGTGCAATAGCTCCATCTAGTGGCAATATATAAATTTTCAGTGACAATTTAGGGAACGGAAATGCTGCTGTTTCTTTCATAAAGAGAAACAAACACCTCTACAGTAAATAAACTGAGGTACAGCGCCACTTTCTTAAAACAGTTAATGGATTAATATATACCATACTAGTGTCTGTAAATAACAGCTTGAATTAATAGAGATGTAAAGGATACTTGGCCTGCATATACAAATTGAAAAGGAAAATATCTGTCTGCTATACTAATCAATCAGGTAGCCACTTTCTTTCTGCAATGTGTGCTAGAAAAATGACAATGCAACACTGACTGATGCCGTAGAAATGCATCTTATTTGCAGTTCTAATTGAAGATCTAATGCTAAAAACTGGAACTGCACAGCCATGCCCAAGAGGCTCTTCTGGAACACTATGAAGGAAACCCCATTAGGACAGAAACATGGTAAGCTGCCCTCGCTGACTTGTTTTTGAAGGTACAAGCTCAGAAGCAGAGGTAAAGCTTGGCTTCATCATTTGGCAAGTCAAGTCGCTTACTCAAAAAAATAAAAAAAAGTGCATATATGGTGTTGGGACACCTGATATACACATGTTAAAGGCTTACAAAGTAGAAAAGCAGGGATAAGGATGACAGCCCCAGGGGGATGGACCTTTAATAACAAGTCAGCAATGGCAGCTCCTAGATTTCCAATTCCCTGTAAACTCTTTCCGCTCATTTCAAGACTTTAGCTTTAAAGTTTCAATGGACAACCAAGTGCTGTGGGAAGCCCAATACCCCACTGGAAACAAACCAGCATGGAACCAACTATCAGCTAGATGGGGGTGCTGCCATGGCTAGTTAGGCTGGCCATACATGGTCTGAACCGATCAGTATATTCAGCCTGCCCAATAATGGTTAAAATCTGAACCATTAATGTGCAGGCTGAATGTACCAATTGATCAATCAACTTTGGTACAACCAGCCTGCCGGATTTGCTTGCAATTGTCGCAAGCAGCTACTATAGCCGCTAGCAATAATCATTATCTTCTCCCGGCGGTGACTACTTCCCCTGCCCGATCCCGCACCCCTGCCAGGAGAAGACCATTGCTCGGCAGGAGGGATTCCCCCGTCAGCACTGAGTGTTGATGGGGGAATTGTGCGAATTTCTTTCCTGCAACCCGTGGTTGCAGGAAAAATATTCACACCATCTATGACCTGCCTAAGTTTTATAGGATTTTATGATGGCACATCCTCCAACAACCAGTCCATCTGAGCATAGATTTGATCTCAGATAAAGGCACAGACCTCACAACCCTTATTGTAGTTAATAAAGTGAGGGCTATCAATCACAGAACAGCCCTCTTGTACAAGTGAAGAGAGTACCGGCCTTATTATCACTTTAAATGGGACCTAAATACCAAGAGCCTTCTATCCATTTAAAAGTCAAAAGATAGGCTGATATACCCTAAATAATACTTTAAAAATGTGGCTGAAGTTAGAAGGCAACCAACCTGACATGCGATCACTGGTTAGCTTGAACAATGACTGAGTTCTCTTCCCCATCTTATACACAATACCATTTATAGTGACTATTAAAATCATTCCATTCCAGCTGAAGTGTTCACACACATGCATACATTATATACATGAATACAACATAAAGAGACATCCCAGTGTATCTGATACATTATAAGAAGCGCAGGGAGGGAAGGGTTCGTTCTAGACAGATTGTGAATGAGCAAACAGCCCTTCTTTCCCTGAGACTAAAAGCATGAAAGCAGCAAACCCCATCATGTGTTCCCTGTATAATACAGAAGTCTGATTTCTGTACATCATACAATTCAGTTTTCAATTCCAAGGATCTCCAGAACTGTAGCTGCACAATTTTCTTGGCTCTCAAAGCAAGCATGGAGACATCTGAATTCCAAGGAAATCATTGTCCTTACCAGTATTTATATATGTAGAAGAATCCTTTTTATTTGAAATCCTGAAATTTTCTAACGCGGTCTTCTGACCTGGAGGAACGGTCTTGATTTTCCCCTAACAGAGATGGATATTTGTTGGTAGAATCATGGAGGGGTTTTGTAGAAATGAAATTATAATCTATATGCAAAAAGCTCTGTAGTGGAGTCTAATGCAGCAAGAGCTGTACAGAATTTCATCTAAAATGTATGTATATATATATATATATATATATATTTTTGTGTATCATAAAAACAATGTTACAGCTTTCACTTTCATTCTTACTTACCCTGTAACTACTAAAATGGCTGCATCTTCCTCATATGACAGTTTAAAAAAAAAAACACGTTTATTGCATGATGATAACAACATTGCTGGTAAGGCTGGGGTCACATGAAAGCTTTTTTTTTGTGCATAAAAAAACATATGCTGCTAGCATACCTTTATACTTCACCAAGCGAAGAGAAGTCACCAATGTAGTGCAATGCTGCAAGGGCTCATCAAAGAGCGTGTGACCAGGTACATGACACATGACATGACCTTCACTTGTCTGGTCAACGAAGCGACAAATCCTTCTGTCAACTTCTCTGCGATCAATAAAAAAAAAAATCAATCACTTGATGTATGAAGCTGCACCGGCAACATACGTTCTTCTCTTATGTGGCCAGACGGCACTCTCCATATGGTTGCCCAATCACCCAAAGCTTCAAGGTCCAAGTACTGCATGGCGTGGGATCGGGATGTTTCCCTCTAAGCTTTCCATGCCTTACAAGATGGCAGTGTTTCCAATAGCTCTCCATTTGGAGATGATGCAGAAAACATCAGCTTGGCATGCAGTGAACTCCAATTACAAAATACTGATGAAAGGGATGGGCAAACCAGGCGAATTATGATCTTTTTTTTAATTAGATTGCATATTTGTTCAATCTGCTGAGAATCATACAACTCTTGAATCACGATTGGATTTTTGAATTGCACGTGTCTTTGCAAAGCATATATCTGGATTTGTACATCACCAGTTGCTGGCATAAGAAGGCGCTCTCATTGGACCCTGCCCCAAGTCTTGCAGAGGCAGAAAGAAGAGCGGACTCTTAGTTAGGGCTCTTAGTTAGCACCCCCTAGTGTCTTTTCTCGTGTTTCCAGAGGAGCTGACTCTGCAGGGCTTGGGAGGACACACCTACCTGTTAATATTTTGCCTGTAGATACTGTTAGATTTCTTATGTTATTTTCTATTGTTCAGTAGAAATGTATTTATTTATTCAAAACATTCAAAAGAAATGTAGGTCCTGCTGGAAACCAGATTTAAAATGAATAAAGGAGCTTTAAGGAAGGACTCCAGAAATTACCTTACGAATGTAAAATGTGCGATTTACAATGGGTTAAGTCTAAGGAGGTGTATGCCACCTCGTGGGCTTATCACTTTTATTTATAATCAAGAGTTTTAAAGGAGTGCTGGGAGAATAGCTATTGCTAATTTTTCCAGCATTCCGATGCTGGAGCCTTCAGGTCTCAAATTCTGCAGCTGTGGATTTATTTTCAGCTGCTCTGCCCACTCCTTCTCTCCTCTTACCCAATCACAAATGCTTTGTAATACGAGAACCCATAAATACAAAGCCTTATGTGAATGGACAGCGGAGGGGAGTGGTGGGAAGGCACACAGCACCTGCATGTCTCCTGAAAGCGCCAGGAGTGTAGCAATAGTTGTACTCCTGGTGCTCAGTGAAACGGTCAGTTGTAAATAAAAAAAAAAAAAGGAGGTTCCATACACCTCTTTGGACTTAACCCACTGCAACCCAGCACATTCTAAATAGTAAGGTAATTAATTATTTAAACCCATTTGGAGGTTACATGGTCCTACCGAGAGTTCATCTTCGGGATGCATGAATTGATAAAGCCCCAATGTCGGCAAGCCAGTACCTAATCACTAGTGCTTGTGGTGCAGTGCTGCATAGTGTCATTGCTTCCGTGTTAGCGTTGTGTAGGCCCCGTACAAGCAGAGACTGCTACTATGGCCATACAGCCTGAAGAGATCATCATTGGAGATTCTACCAACGTCCAATCAGAACATGTTCTCCTTGCTCAGCTTTTTAAATGCTACTCAGAAAGTAACACGTCCTCCAGGAAACCTGCAGGGATTGACGTTCAGCTAAAATTGAACAAAAAACGTATGCCCATCTCTTACATACTACACAATAGAGGCTGATGTGTTGTAAACAATTACAGGGATGATCTAGTGATGTCATCAGCTTCCAGTTCCTTCCCAAAGTTTGACCTCCTCAACAGCAAGTGCAGCAACTCACAGCAATCAATTTCCATTGCTCCGGCTGCTCCTAAATGCTGAAGGTACGTTCTTCTATGGGTTGCTGCATTTTTATACACTAACCTCTCTCCGAATTGCCTTATATAATAAGACTGTATGTGCAGGTGACTGACACATTGTAAAAAAATGAATACGCTGCTTTGCCTAAATGTAGTAGGAGAAAGCAGGATCAATCCATAAAGCTTTCACCTCATGTGGCCCTTGAAGCAAAAAAACAAAAATAAAAAACAAACAAAGGACAGGACTGAGGGATGGGGAAGGGTCCCTGTATACACAGGATATAAGTCCTGAGTAGATTTCAAGTGTAGTTCTCTTTTCCCAGGAGTCAGTCAGTCCCTAAAGTGCTCCCATTGAACCTGGGCAGTCCAGCCATGATGGGATGTGATTTGGTGGACATGTGTCATAGTGGTCGGGGTCCATGTAGGCCGGACACCTCTGGGGACAAAGGTGGGCTGTGCGTGCCTTTGCTGGACATCCAGTCGTTTAGGGAGGCCTGGTTAGCTTTCCGATGTGCCAGTCGATGGGTGATCGAGAAGCCAGCGTTGCCCTCCAGTTGCGATAAGATGACCAGCACCTGCCTAAGAAACAAGCAACGGTATCAACACAACCATCACAACAAGCCATCCAACTTTTAGGATCAGATTTTCCATGCAGCAATACAATCAGGCACTTACTCTGCAATACAGTATATAGTTGAGAAACCTCTAACACAGTACATCCTAAATATAGGGGCCTCTGCTCTATGAAGCCTCTAATTATGGACAATCTGTTGTAGTTGGCCATTAGCTAAAAATATTAACTTAAAGCGGAGCTCCACCCAAAAGGGGAAGTACCACTTGTTTGCACCCTCTACTGCCACATTTGGCACTTTTGAGGGGGGGGGGTACCTGGTTTTGACAGATACCGGTTCAGATTGCCAAAGCGATCTGAGCCGGAAGTTCACCCCCCCCCCTGCTTTCCCCCACAGTCTTCTGGGACACATCACAGGTCCCAGAAGACTGCAGGACCATTCACAAAACACTGGGCGACTTGCACATGCGCGGCTGGAAGCCAGTTGTGGAGCTGCAAGGCTTCATGGCCAGTTTCCCTTAGTCAAGATGCAGACCCCCTGCGCCTGAAGCGGATTGGAGAATCGGCTCGGGTGAGGACACCACTGGATCCAGGTGCAGGTAAGTGTCCTTATATTAAAAGTCAGCAGCTACAGTATTTGTATTTAAAGAGCTGCTGCTGACCTCTTTAGTGCCGGTTCACATAGGGGCGTCTCGTCAGACGACTTAGCCGCCTATCAAGTCGCGCTCCGTTCTGTACAATGGAACCGTTCTAATAGGAGCGACTCAATTCGCTCCGACTTAGAAAAAGGTTCCTGTATGACTTTGGGACAACTTCAGGGTGACTTCCATGGACTTCAATACAGAAGTAATTTTGCAAGTCGCCTCTGAAGTCGTGTGCAGATCGCCTTGCCGAGTCGCGTGGAAAGTCGTGCCGCCCCTGTGTGAACCGGCTCTTAAGGTATTTGTTTGTAGCCAACAATGTACAATACACTCGCAGCTTCAGAAAACAAAATGATTAAAGTGGATATAACTTTTAACTGGATGAAACATAGGAGTAGGTATTAAGGGGCGCCTATTACAAAACCTCATATCACATTTTGAAAAGTTTATTGATTAAGAGCAACAGATACAGGCAACACATTTTGGGGGAAAGGCCTCCCCCTTTGTCAGGGCTTGAGCAAAAGAAGTTAAGAATCATGATGAGAAGCAATAGAAGATCTAGGTTAGTGTTTGATAAAAGGTTGTCATCTCACACCTGCCCTCTGAATTGTGGCCAAGATCATCCACAGCTTAAGCCCCGAGGAACAGGGGGCCTTTCCCAAAGAGCATTGGCTGCATTTGTTGCCATAAAAAGTATTACTAAACCCAGGACTCTGCATTCACTATATCTGGTCTCCCACAGTACACAGAACATGGAAATGCAATTATTTTAGTGAATATAAACTGCTAAATACCCTCTCATCAGCAGTATTCAGATAGCAGTGGTAATGACGAAGCACTAACATTTGGGCGAAACGCGTCTACCTCTTTGTCCCCTGTTCCATCTGTCAACCACTTGTCATATGAAGCTTTAATAAAAGGATTTTTGGAAGTGCAGCCACCCGGAATTATTTCTTCATGTTTCCTTAAGTGTGTGTGGGGATTACACAGAGACTCGCTCACCTGGAGCAGCTTTTCTTGTTTCATATAGATAGCAGTCTTGTGACTTCCATCAGTGTCTGGTTAAAGCTTACAGGAGGAGTTTTTATTCTCCCCCCGATTGTCATATCAGGATGCAGGACCCCTGACCCTCTGTCTGGACAGTGCCGATTGGCCCTGTGCTGATCACATGCACTCTCCCAAGAAGAAAAAAAAAAAAACCTCTAGGAATACACATGGAACTACAAACACACACCAAGCATGTGCAGCCTGACTCCAGTAACTCTGTCTTATCAGGAAATGTTTTGGAGACAATGCAAGAAGGGGAGGTTTAGAGAAGACAGGATCAAACAGCCTTTTTACACAATGCAGATCATTAACCCCTTAGGTACCACCAGCATGCTTTACTGCATATACACATTGATTTTACTGTTGTGGGTTTAGTAACACTTTATCAAAGGTTTCAAAAAGACTTTTAAGTGAAATGTGCTTTTTATAATCAGCACTCCTCAGTATCTACTCCTGTGTTCATCTTCTGCTGAATGCTCCTTGTGTTGAGGTCAAGATAGGTAGCAGCCTGAACACAGTCCACATACACTATTACCTTCATCACGGATCAGCTCCTTTGAAGGAAGAGGTTATCACATACAGTATTTATCAGAACCAAGTCTCATGTCTATCGGTTCAGTGCGAACACGCACACACGACACTTATTTTTCTAAAATCCTGTGTATCAAATACCATGGTTTTTTTCATGAAATATTCTCTCTCATTGCTGTGCTGCTAATCTCCTGCAGCCAATTAGCTGCTTACAGCAGCAGAAGTAGGAGACAGTTGTCATCCTATAATAGAGTGCGCCTTAAAGCGGAGGTTCCGCGGCAAATCTTTTTTTTTTTTTAGCTTGCATGCAAAGTATTTGTAGATCACCAATTAGTACTCACGTGTTTGGTGATTTTTAACCTCCCCTGTCTTTTTTCTGGCAAAAAATGCACTTTTAAAATCAGCCGTCAGAATTTTCCATTTTGCTTGTGGGCATTGTGAAGCCCACAAGCACTGACTTCCTGGTAGCGGTGGACGGTGTTCTGCAGAAAAAGTTCCCCGGCGGATAAGGTTCCCCACCCTGTACTGCGCATGCGCGGCACGAACCTCAACGGAGTTTCCGAAAGTAGCCGAACATGTAGAGCTGCGAGTTAGCTCTACACGGCGCCTGCGCAATGACTAGGAGCCATGTAGAGCTGACTGCGCAGGCGCCGTGTAGAGCCGACTCGCAGCTCTACATGTTCGGCTACTTTCGGAAACTCCGCTGAGGTTCGTGCCACGCATGCGCAGTACAGGGGGGGGGGGAACCTTATCCGCCGGGGAACTTTTTCTGCAGGACATGTCACATCTGGGCCAACTCCCAGATTACATTGCGGGAGAACAGAAACGCCTACTCCCGCGGGAGTGAGTACCCGGAAGCCGGAATTTAGATGACAATATTACGGTATGTACAGAAAAAATAAATAAAATAAGTGGCTACTGTACATGTTTGTAGTGTAAGGAGTGTGGTCATATATGGATGTTATTTTGGGTGGAACTCCGCTTTAACAAAAGACCTTTAAGGTACAAATACTAGGTAGCCTGTTAAAGAAAGCAGCAGGCATGTTTTAAGGGTACATTAAAAGCTGAATTCCATGTATAGCAATTTTTATATAGTTACATTGATCTAGCTTGGACTAAGAAAACTATGTATGTGCCAAACCTGTGGGATCCCAGTGGAATCTGAAAATCACTAAGACCCCTTTCACACAAGTGCTTTGCAGGCGCTATAATGCTAAAAATAGCGTCTGCAAAGCGACCTGAAAGAGCCGCTCCTCACACTGGAGCGGTGCGCTGGCAGGACGCTAAAAAAAGTCCTGCTAGCAGCATCTTTGGAGCGGTGGAGGCGCGGTGTGTATACCACTCCTCCACCGCTCCTGCCCATTGAAATGAATGGGCCCCACGGCTATAACGCCGGCAAAGTGCTGCTGTAGCGGTGCTTTGCGGGTGGTTTTAACCCTTTTTCGGACGCTAGCGGGGGTTAAAAGCGCTCCGCTAGCGGCCAAATACCTCTGCAAATATGACGGTAAAGCGCCTCTAAAAATAGCGGTGCTTTACCGCCGACGCCCCAGTGTGAAAGGGGCCTTATATGCAGCACATACTCCGGTGATGTCACTAGCTTCTGGGTCTTCTGCCTAGCAGCTGAGCTACTTCTTAACTACTTGACCACCAGAAGATTTACCCCCCCCCTTCATGACCAGGCCATTTTTTGTAATGCGGCAATGCGTTACTTTAACTGACAATTGCACGGTTGTGCGACGCTGTAGACAAATAAAATTTATGTCCATTTTTTTCCGCAAATAGAGCTTTCTTTTGGTAGTATTTGATCACCTCTGCGGTTTTTATTTTTTGCACTGTAAACAAAAAAAAAAGACCAACAATTTAAAAAACATAAATAAAAAAAAATAAAAGCCTATCCAGTAAAAACAAAACAAAAAAACAAACAAACAAAAAATGTCTTCATCAATTTTGGCCAATATGTATTCTGCTACATTTTTAGTAAAATAAAATCTTAATAAGTGTAAATTGATTGGTTTGCGCAAAAGTTAGAGTCTACAAGCTATGGGATATATTTATGGAATTTTTATTTATTTTTTACTAGTAATTGCGGCAATCAGCGACTTATAGCGGGACTGCAATATTGCAGCGGACAAAATCGGACACCGACACTTTTGACACTTTTTTGGGGGCCAGTGACACTAATACAGTGATCAGTGCTAACCCCTTCCCAGTCACTGTACTAAGGACACTGGCTGGGAAGGGGCTAACATCAGAGGCAACTTTGTGCCTAACAATGTGTTTTCTTACTATGGGAAGGCATTGATCCAGGTTCCTGCTTTCCCTACTGACAGAACGGCAATCTGCCTTGTTTACATGGGCAGACAGCCAGAACGGTGAACTGCCTAACGATCGGCGAGGACCGGCGAACATAGCGTCCGCGGTTCCCGCTGTGTCCAATCACAGTGGAGCGGGTCGCCTGTGGCGTGCATGCGCAAACCCAGACCTGGAAGTGCAGGATCACGTACTATGATCCTGCGCAGCAGAGCCGCCTTGCTGCCGTATATGTACACTATATGGCCGGCAAGTGGTTAATAAACTCAGGAGGTCAGCTGTTTGGCACAGGTGCCATTCAGAGAATATTTTGCACACTCCCAATGAATGCAAACTTATCCGATTGGACGAGGTGGGGACTGTGACATCACTGACCTGCCTCTCCACCTCGTCCAATCATAAAACACCTTTTTCCATTGAGAAAATGTAACTTGGTCCTTGAATTGCACCCATGCCAAGCAAGCAAACTCTTCTGTTCACAATGCAGCTGTGCAGCCACTCCACATGGGACATTGACTCTAGTGGCAATCATTGTAGTAGCCGTGCCTAATACAGTGATTTCCACAGGTATGGCACATACATTTACACATACATCGATCCAAGCTGGACTAATGGAACTATGTAAAAATCGCCATACCTAAACTTCAGCTTTATATATTTATATGAGATTTTAGTTATTGGGCTTAGATAAAATTTAACTGCTTGCCGACCGCATCGCTTAGATGTTCTTCTGTGCCAGATCACGTACCTATTACATTATGGATCGTGCGCACAGCTTCTGCTATGATTTGTCACAGCAGAAGCCGTTCAACAGGTGCCGGCCAATGGATGCCCACCAGCACTCGCTGATCGTCGGTAAAACACACAGTACTGTACAGAGCACTGCCTATGTTAACAAGGCAGAGCTCCATTCCGGAAATACATGGAAAGAAAATCCATTACATCCCTGAGTAAAAGCACCAAACACAGTACACACAAACAATGGCTGGGCACATATTTATCCCTTTGATCGCCCTAGATGTTTAGCCCCTTCCCAGCCAGTGTCATTTGTACAGTGACAGTGCATATTTTTAGCACTGATCACTGTATTAGTGTCACTGGTTCCCACAAAGTGTCAGAAAGTCTGCCATTACAAGAAAAAAAAAAGTGTTTTTTTCTCAAAATTGTCGATCTTCTTTTGTTTATAGCGCAAACAATAAATTAAAAAAAAAAAACGCAGTGGTAATCAAATACTACTAGAAGAAAGCTCTATTTGTGGGAAAAAACCCATACATTTTATTTGAGTACAGCGTTGCATGACTGCGCAAATGTTAAAGTAACACAGTGCCGTAATTGCAAAAAAATGGCCTGGTCATGAAGAGGGGTAAATCTTCCAGGGGTCAAGTTTAAAGTAGACATTTCCCCTTGTGCTGTATTTGTTTTCATTGACTTTGCCGAGATTGAAAGTCACCTGAACAGCAGACCAGGGTTTCTGATGGATTTGGGTTATCTTATCAGTTTGGTAGAGATCTGTTAGCTGAATGAAGTGTGCAATCTAGATTATACTGTAATAATACAATTCCTTTCATTCAAGTCCAAATATAACAACACTGTCTGAAGCTGCAGCTTTGACCACTTGCTGAGTTTTATTTGTAGTTCAGCTTGACTCAATACTTACAAAGTATGTCCAATCAAAAGGTTATTAAAATATAAGAGCCGTGTCACATTATTGATCCTGTTGCTGATGGTAAATCACAGCTGACAGGACAGCTAAAGAGATTACTCGCTCTTACAATGATACTCCCCTGCTGGGCAAAACACTGCACAATCTTCCTCCCCAGCTAAAAGGGCAACAAATAGCGAAGGAGCAATGCCGCAGAAGCAGGGGAGTGTTCTCTCTGCTTTCTTAGCAATTATGTATCCGGTGATTACTATCAGTGGCAGAATCGCTAATGTGTCATGATCAAAGGGCTGAAAGAACATAGACTTATAAGGAGTGCAAATATGTGAAAAAGGTATAGGGCAACCAGCGGTCTCTCCTTGAAAAACTTTAATAATCAGCATATAGAAAAAAATATATAGTACCGACTGATTATAGCCTGAAGACATGGTTGATTTATTTGAGGTCGGTCATTGCTCACTTGCTGCATGCACCATATTCGGTATTTGCAACAACATCAGTGTGAGTGGTAATTTACGGTCCTTTGTCCAGCTCATTAGGTTTACTTGGGGAATTAAATGAGCCCAGACGTCCACTTTGGGTTGTATGGCCGCTTAAAAGAGAAGTATGTCGCCCCCCTCCCTTTCATACTTACCTAGGTGGATGCAGGATGGGTCAGATGCTGCATCTGTCCCCCAGCGCCTCTGCACTGAGAACTGAGCCATCAAACATGGCTCGGTTCTCACAGATCCCCGAGAGGAGAGCTGCTGACTGTCAATCAGCAGCTCTCCTCTCTTCTCCTCCAAGGTCACTGAAGTGCTGAGCTGTGGAGGGGCAGGGTGCGGCTCGCTGAGAGGCTGAGACAGGCATCAGTCCAGGCACCTGGCAGATCCAGACTTTAATGTTGTGATGACGCTGTGCCTGAACCGATTCCAGTGACGTCAGCGGAGAGCGGACTTCAGACCACTCTCTGCTAAAAACGGGTCACAGGAGTGCAAAACAAATTGCACTCCTGTGATCCATAGGAGAAGCCCAGCATAAAAAGCTCAGGCTGGACTTCTCTTTTAAAAGGCTGACACAACGGATGTTACCTGGGACCCTTTCAGACCCCACAAATTTAATCGCCCACTGTTGAGCTGGTCCCCCACAAGTGTGCTTGGTTGGAGTGGTCGCATACCCAGGCATATGTTTTATGTATGACAACGTTGTCAATTATAATAGTCTATTTACTGTGATCAAATTAAATTATATATATATAAAAAGGATGTATATTCGGCCTACAGTACACCGCTCAGCACTAATTTTGTCCCACTGGTCTCAAGCAGAAGAATATGATATATTGAAAAAATATTCCAAAATTTAAATATAAAGGAATATGCCTAAGCAGCTGTTTAAAAATATAAATGGTAGTACAGTAAAAAAAAAACAGTCAAATGATCTGAATGAAACGAATACTAAAACAGCGCTAATACTAAAATAATCCGTGTGACGAACACAACAGTCAATAGTCTTTGTGCAGCAATGATATTGGGTAAAGTTCAAAGATATCAAGGGTGATGATGACAGCAGTAGATTCAGTGTGCACCTTCCACCAAAATAAACAGCCGACTTTTCACCTTGTGAAGCACACTCCCCCAGGGGGTCAAACTCACCAAAAGCCTGTAAACAATGAACCTTAAGAGTGAGTGTCCCTCAGTCACTTCGTTCTTAACCACAATATCCACAGAGATCCATAGGAAAACCAGCTCCAATAAACGTCATATCCGACTTCAACAGAGGACGCCTTCTGTTGAAGTCGGATATGACGAAACGCATAAGGGCGTGACCCGCACGACATCCCGGAAGTGACGCCTGCGCTGCAATACCTTACCCTACCCGGAAGCAATTGCGGTGTCCGCAAGGAGACAAACGTGGATTCGCTGGGATGGCAGGATCACGGTGATAGCGCCCTCTTGGGCCACTTTATATGCTTAATTAATGTTTTTATTGTGTACGTATATATTATGAAGGGATCCTTTTGGTTTATTGGGAAACGTTTTAAATAAACAGAATTACGCTATGTGCAATATTCTTCTATGTTTTTATGATGTTTATTGGAGCTGGTTTTCCTGTGGATCTCTGTGCATATTGTGGTTAAGAACGAAGTGACTGAGGAACACTTACTCTTAAGGCTCATTGTTTAAAGGCTTTTGGTGAGTTTGACTCCCTGGTGGAGTGTGCTTCACGAGGTGAAAAGTCAGCTGTTTATTTTGGTGGAAGGTGCATTGCTGCACAAAGACTATTGACTGTGTTTATCACACGGATTCATTCAGATCATTTGACTGTACTACTATATATATATATATATATATATATATATATACTGAATAATAAAGTTTTTCAAGGAGAGAACGCTGGTTGCTCTATACCTTTTTCACGTATTTGAACTCCTTATGGGTCTTTCCTATGTTCTTTCGTTAATATATTGACATGTTCATGTGAAATAGGAAGGTGCCCCACCCTCTATACCAGGTGGGACGATACTCCTTACCATTAGGCATATTGTAAACCCATAAGTGCAGATCCCGTTGTCCTGTTTTATCTAATTTACTATAATCCAAGGGCTAGCCTACTCACCTGTGAAGGGGTGGGACGCTGTCGCTGGTTTTCAAGCTGCCGCGGGTGGACACTACATTGAAGCTGTCTGTGCAGTCACACTGAATGTGCAAGTAGGACTTGGGGTGGCGGTTTTCTACAACCACGATGAGCCCCGCCCATCCGTGCGTTAGATAATAACAGGTCATCCCCTCACGACCCTGTGGAAGAAGCAGAAGGAGGGTGAAGGCCACCATGCAGGAACTAGGATGTGCTCTCACAGGAGACAGACTATACAGATGGTAAATGCCGCTAGACAGAAGCCGAATAAAGAGCAGTAAGAGAGAAGTGAAGTGTGAGGAATAATGAAGTATTGATCTCTGCAGAGAGCCAGTAAATTATCCCAGTGTGCCTTTACCTCATGCCGCTCCCCCTTATCTTCAGTGAGCAGGATGATGGCATCTGCAAGCGTTGTTGGCTGTGCTTCGACCTGTTCAACCATGACGAGCCGAGAACTATAAATGGCCAAGACGTACCCCATGGGGTCTGCAACGGAGCGGCGGTTATTACTGCTGCCTGTGGGACTGGAAGCTGAAAATACGGGACAATTATTGGTTGAATCTCACATGGCACCTCGCAATTCCAAGCTCCTTCAGAATCAGAGCAGAACTGCGCTTACCTTGAACAGCGGATGAACCAGTCAGGTTTAAGGTATTCCAGTGGTTAAATGCGCAGCACACAACAGCATACTCCCCGGGTTCCAGCATGACGTCACACCCCACAAACTTTTTCACTGCCCTTTTGCTGTGTGCCATGAGGCGGCCCAACATGACCTTCCCAGCTCCACCGTGGGAAGCTCGAAAAACCATGATGCAGAGGTCAAGGAGGTGACTGTCCACTGTGTCTGACCGTCTAAAAAGTGATAGGATATACAGATTAATCCTTCAACTTTAAAGTGCATCTGTACTTGGACTATGGACAATAAAAGGTTTTCAAATTTTAACAAGCATTAAAAAAGCTTTAAAACAAGCCAGCACTGACTTCTGTGGCTGTAGTTACTGTGGAGTAATTCATCTTCAATATTAACAGAGACTCTGAAATAGAGTTTAAGTCAGTTTCCAGAAGTTTTCTGGCTATACGTTTTGCAATATGTATAGCCAGAGGGTTAGGGGGAGGGGAAAGGGAAGGTAATAGGCTAAAGCATAGAGGAAAGCATGGGGTCGGGGTGGAACTTCATGGAACTGTGACAGTAGGTTCAGGCTCCTGTAAAACACATACTCCTTTAGATTTAAGAAAAAACAAGTCATGTGAAGACCTTTCGAAACAATCCTTTTCATTTTGCACCCAATCAGGCAGGACCTTGTACTACAAAAATGAGAAGTAGATCTAAAGGCGATTGAACAAACAGATTGTAAACTAACTGTATGGCCAACGTAACAGCTTACAGGACCTGCTGGTTAATACTAGAAGGCTGGCAGGCTGCCAAGTCCCTCCTACCAGAGGAAACAAGAGGTGATGAGGTGTGATTTCTGTGTCCCTGCTCCGAATATTAAAAAATAATTTCTCCACAATGCCTATAGCTACAGAGGTGAATAAGGGTGCTTTTTTAAAGTGCTTTTACACCTTATGCAGAATATGTAAATGTTTTAATGTGCATAGTCTTGGTACATACTCACTTTAAAAGAGACATATTATATCTAAAAGCCAATGCCAAAGGGTATTTTCAGCAAAAATTAATAATACTCTGTGGCCCAACTAGGAGTGACAAAGTGCCAACTTCTTTATTTTTTTTATTTATTAGAGCGGTGGTGGGTAGAACCCACAACCTTTTATTGGGGTCTGTCCCTCTGCTGAAGATTTTCCCCCATTTCCTGTCTGGTTGATAAAATTGTCAACTATACCTCCCAACAGGAATAAAACCTAAGGCTCCATTCACACTAATGCGTTTTTTGATGATTTTTGCATTTTGGAAAAATGCAGGGAATTTTTTTTAACACGGGTTCCTATGGAACACGTTCACATCAATGCATTTTTGTGCAGTTTTTGGAAAGGGTCTGGGACTTTTTTCCCTCAAAATGCAGCATTTTGCATGTAATAGACTACAATGGACCCGCACCAAAACCGCAAGTACTGCGTTTTTACCACGATTTGCCCTTTTTATTTTTTAAACATTCACTGTATATAGCTGGTTGCGAAGGAGCGGGTCGGGAAGCCAGCCGCCGTGTGCTTAGCAACAGATGAGTCATCAGCTGTCAGCGAGCTTCCCCACTGACAGCTGAATGTAAAAAAATAATAATTGCCGGCTAAAAAAAAAAAAAAAAATTTTTTAAAATGCACGTGGGGTCCCCCCCAAAATCCATACCAGACCCTTATCCGAGCATGCAGCCTGGCAAATCAGGAAAGGGAGGGGGTGAGTGAGCACCCCCCCTCCCTCTTGAACCATACCAGACCGCATACCCTCAACATGGGGGGGTGGGTGCTTTGGGGCAGGCGGGCTCTGCGCCCACCACCCCAAAGCACCTTGCCCCCATGTTGGGAACATGGGCCTCTTCCCGACAACCCTGGCCAGTGGTTGTCGGGGTCTGCGGGTGGGGGGGCTTATCGGAATCTGGAAGCCCCCTTTAACAAGGGGTCCCCCAGATAACGCCCCCACACCTTCGTGAATGGGTATCGAGTACATACACTCCCGCAACACGGGCATTTTTAACTCCTTCTTTGGGGTTAAAAGCGCCCTGCTAGCGGCCGAAAAGCACCACTTAAACAGCGCTAAAGCGCCGCTAAAACGAGCGGCGCTTTAGCGGTAACACGGCCCCAATGTGAAAGGGGTCTAAGAGAGGCTCTCACCCCTATTAAAAACTAATGTAGATACCTGCATGCATCTGAATGCTCAACTTTACTGGGGAGCACTTCTGCGTCTTTTCTGAACTGAGGAGAAGCCTAGCCAAAGATGGTAATCGACCACCTGGCTCAGAGGACCAGACTTTTTTGCCATTTTGATCACATTTATATCCTGTAAGGACCACACAATCATAACGAAATGTCATAAATGACTATTCATTCCTAGTCACCACAGTTGAGCTGCAGCGCCCATACTGACAGTGACTTCAGGTGAGCTGTGGTGCATTGCGGATAATGCAGCCTATCTGCAATTTTATGCAACGCACTGCTGCCCACCTCAAGGCAGGGTTGTTGTGTAAACAGTGTACATAGAAAACAATTGTTTTCTATGTGCACATTGTTGATCTGTGCAGCTTAACTCAGGTCACCACACATGATGTGAACAAGCCTTTTGTGTACAATTGCAATAAGGAGTAACAGCTAGAGATGCACTGAAATTTCGGCAGCCAAAACATATTGGGCGAAAATTACGTTTTCAGGCATATTGTCGATAGACCATAATGGCGCCGAAAACGCTTTTGCCGTGATTTTACGGTGCTGATGGTGTATTTTTTCATAGGTCATGTGACTCAAAAACCACAACAAAAACTTAACACGGATGCGTTCTTGCTGTGTTTTCAATGCATTTCAACAGGGAGGTGCATTTGGGTGCGATTTTCTAAACTGAGCAAAAATGCAGCAAGCAAGATTTTTAAGGCCCCTTTCACACTTCGCTGCAGCAAAATCTCAGTAAAAACGCATATACGTTTTTATCGTGACTTTGCTGTGTTTCAGATCTGTTTCCTGTGCATTTTTGGGCTGCCTGCAGCTGTGAAAAATGAACATGCGACTCAAAAATGCACCAAAAACATGAATCGCGGTGCGGTTTTACAGCAATTTCCATTAATTTCAATTTATTTTCAAAACCGCAAAAAAGATGCAGCATGCAGGACTTTTCAAAGCGCACCGCACCTGTAACACAGTGGTGTGAGGAGTCCCATAGGATATAAAGGGAAACAATGTAAAAAAGGCAGAAAAAAACGTATTATTGTGAAAGGGCCCCAACACCACAATGGAAGCGCAAGGGGCCAGTGTGAAAACATACATAGAATTTAAAGGGATGCATTTTTCTTGAGCTTTTCTTGCGCTAAACATGCCAATAATGGCCGACAAATTCATATTCTTTTAAATTCATGATATTAATTAAAAAGTCGAATACAATACATATAAATATATATATATATATATATATATATATATATATATTTTTTTTTTTTTAAACTGTAATATTTCAGTTTCAGCCAAGTGCATCCTGAATTTTCGGTTTCGGCACCAAAATTTCTATTCGGTGCACCTCTACTAACAGCTGTGCAAAAGAGGAGTCTGCGTTATCAAAGCCTAACTCCAACAGAAAAACTTTGCTTTGTATAGGGTGGAGAAGAAATCTATTCTACCTTTTCACAGCTCTTACAGTAAAGAACCCATTTCATATGCAGAGGTTAAAAAAAAAAATTCTCCAGGCACAAAACATTGCCCCACTGTCTTCTGTGGTGGCAGAGGCATCAATCACAATCTGTCAGAAGATCTAACCCCTCCCCACTCCATCCAATACTAAAAACAAAAGTTTGCGCCGGAGTTGGGCTCTAAGGTTATACTGATGAATTTACAATTTCGCAGGGAAGGTTCTAGCCTTAGTACATGTACAGGATAATTGCTGTTATTCTGTACTAAAGGAAAAAATATGCATCTTGCCATCAAGTATGGATTGCCCCTGTCTGGAAGTAAACCCCAGGAGTGTTGTCAATTATGGCAGTGAAACTTGTCCCTTCATTCCCCATCTCAGGATGCAGAGAGATATTAATATTACATGTCTGGCAGCAATGTACATGAACAGAAATCATTCCGGATGTTTAGCTCTAGAGCCTGTCCCCAGCGGGGTGTTCTACCCCCCCCCCCCCACAGCCGCTGTCACTTTTAAAAATGGTATGACTCAGGGCTTCACCCGCACAGTTGTGTCATTCATACACAGAGATCTGTAAATGAATAAACTACAAGTCCTGTCTGTCACCGCGGCAGATGGACTTGTAGTTCTCTATTGACTTAAGGTGCTGATCAGTGCACTTGTAGTCTATTGACACTCCCTCCATCACCGTAATTGAAAGCCAGTAGGAAGGTACGGCCAGAGAGCTAAGGGAAGCGTCTGCAGGACCCTGACATTGCTCCTGCCATCCACTGATAGCAGGTGCAATACTTTGCAGGCTCCTGTATAAAAATATAACTTTTTTACCTGTAAAAACATTTATTATTTTTTCTTAAAGGTGAACTTAGCCTTTAAATGCTTGCTTGCTGCCTTCATCCATTCCATAACTAGCCTGCAATGTTTTTTCTGAACTTGATAGCAAATGACAGCATCAGAAAGGTCAAATCTCTAGCACAGCCTCCTCCATCATTGCACTCTGGGAGTATTAAATTGCTATCTGTGCTGTCCCAGCTACTCTGCCCCTCCCCTCCCTAGCTAAACTTTTATGGAGGTTCTGAAGGAGCAACGAAGGGGGATACAATATATTTTCACTTTAGTGAAAGCTTGGAGCCTCTTAGGGCTGCCGATGTCACAGCCAAGATGGCTATGCCCAGCACCAGTCTCAGAGCTTTTGGATGTTTATACAAAGAAGGCTTTTATAGGTAAATAACATGTATAAAATATTAAAATGCACATACACCCCTATGGAAAGACTGTTGACATAAGAGGTCTGGTGGCAGGACCGCTTTATTGTACAGCTTTTAATTTAGCTTAATTCTGCCCACCTGCTGCCTTCCTGGAACAACGAAAACTCCAGGGCTGTGCGTTCCACCACTGTCAGAGAGGTGATGGTCACTGGAACGGAGGCCTTGTTGGGAAATGTGCCCTGGACTCTGACTTCATGCCAGTCTGTGTGGATTTTGCAGATGTCAACGGAGTCAAAATACCTGCAGCAGCCAAAGTGAACAAATGTGAGACTCAACAAAACCCAAACACGACACAGATGGAGCAAAAACAGAATAAAGAGCCAGATGGCATATATAATACAAGACCAAGATCCGGAAAGAGTGGGCAGATAAAAGGGCGTGTGCCTTATCCAGAATGACCAATCAGGTTTCAGATGTTTCCTCTCCCCCCCCCCCCCTCTTTTATTAGTTTTAGGAGGAGATGAGAAAACAAAAATAGACAACTCTTAAGCCAGCCATAGACGGTTCAACAGGGACCGGCCAAGATTTGAACCATGTATGGACAGGCTGAATGTACCCAAGTTGATCAATTAACCACACAGTCAGAATTTACATGTGATTAAAGCAGCTATCAGTATTCATTGTGTTCTCGTAGTGGGACTGTGTTGATGGGGAAATCTCACGATTTTCTTTCCTGCAACCAGTGGTTGCAGGAAAGAAAATTTCTCAGTTTATGGCCAGCTTTATCTGTATATCTGCCGTTTTTGCTATCCTTACACACAGAGCAGAATTAATGCAACAATTGTAATTAATCCATTTTCCCTTAAAGCGTTGGTAAACTCTAGGAAAAACACAAAAAGTTTTCCCCCTGCAAGGCAATATCATAAAGTGCTAGTATGCAACGCATACTAGCACATTATGAAAAACTAACCTTAAAACAAAGCGCTCCAGCGGCGTGCTGTCACCGCTGCAGAGGCTTCCATCTTCACCCGGCTTTCCTTTTTGGGTTTGCGGACTCTGGCTGTCTGTCTGTCCGAGCCACCATGATGAAAATATAATAAATTGGTTCCGCGCTATGGACTAAGGTGGAAAACTCTAATAGCTGCTGCCTCCACATATGCCAAGCACCAAATGGTGAATGGCCACAATTAAAAACAATAATAGGTAAATGGAATTGGCTCTGCTAATGTGTAATTATGTAAATAATATTAAATTAAAGTGGTAAACACCTTAGGCAAAGTGGCAAGTGCAAATACCATACGCAAAGTGCAATAAGTGCACTAAGTGCACTAAGAGCTCATTAATGTATTCCAATAGTAACGCAATTAAAGTCCATAAATATAAGTATAAATAAGTATTTGTCACACAGAGTAAAAAATGTACAGGAATCCAGACACATACAGGCGTGTACAAAAAAATCAGGAAGTCCGGGTCGCAGTGCGTTCCATGGACCAAACCAGATGTGACGTAATGACGCAAATGGCTCCGCTTTACGCATTTCGTCACAAAGAAGCCATCGGAAGCGGCCACTTCCGATGATGTCTTTGTGAGGAAACACGTAAAGCGGAGATATTTGCGCCAGTACGTCACATCCTGTTTGGTCCATGGAACGCACCGTGACCCGGACTTCCTGATTTTTTTGTACACATGCCTGTATGTGTCTGGATTCTTGATTCCTGTAAGTTTTACTCTTTTCTGCGCAATAAAGCATTTCGTTTAATGGGAGTTACGCTATGGGTATCAATATTGTTTTTTTATGAGCTCGCTGTGAGGACCCTCTATTTACAGTCATTTGGTACTGTGAAAGCTGGTTATCATTCAATAGGTAGTGTCATCTGGCGAGTGCAGCACATAAGGGGGGCACGAGAGTGACACGAGTGTGACAAAGAATTTGCTTGGATTTTTTTGTAGCACTTTTTTCACTTCCAAATATATGGAAATTTCATGCACTTTACTTATATTTATGGACTTTAATTACGTTACTATTGGAATACCTTAATGAGCTATTATTGCATTTTGTGTATGGTATTTGCACTTACACTTAGCCTAAGGTGTTGCAACTTTTCAAAGTTGTTTATATTTTTTGTTTACCAAGCCACGATAATTTAATTACCGTGCATGCACGTGGTTTGTCTCAACCACAGACAAAGCTCTGAAGAAACAGCACAGGATCCTTCAAAGCACATGCGCCTGTACCGTCACCAGCTGCTGGGTAGAATATATCCTAAACAGTGCATGTTTAGGAGATAATCAGTTTACCTACATGTAAGCCTTATTATAGGCTTACCTGTAGGTGAAAATAAAAGCAGAGGGTTTATTACCACTTTAAAAGGGAAACTGCATTACAATGTATGGCTTGGCCATACCAACCAAAGCTTTAGGCCACCATGACTCCCGGAAGCAGTGCTAGCTCCACTGCTGGCAGGTGTGAAATGCTGCAGGGGAGAGCCCTGAAAAGCTGGATGGGAGACAAAGCTGTAATTGGTACCTGTTGGCGGGACCACCCTACTTTCAAAAAGCCTGGACAAGGCAAAAACATGACAGCTGACACTATGGAATAATTTACAAAGTACAACAGTGACACCCAGACAACCCCTTTTTTCCCAGCAAGGTACATTAATCAACTAAGATTATCCTTGTCCAGAGGGTGGCAACGCTGTGCGATTTTCACTGCAGAAAGAACAGCGTTGCCACCCTGTTACAGGAAGAGAAGAACAAAAAAAAAAAACTGCTGTCAGAGGGAAATCCAAAAAACAAAAACTGCTGTGTTCATGCGAGGAGGAGACTGCAGGGTATTTATATGTAATTTCTGTATTCTGACCATAGTCTTAGGTTTGATGGTGAATGAAAATGTGAATGCATATACCTTGCAGGAATTTGGCACCTTTTACTTTTCTTTCTCCTAACAACCTCAGTAATAAAAACAACCTTAGCAATAAAAACAAAACAATCCAGAGGTCTACAAGGAAATTAATCTAAAAATTACTGAAGGTGACTCACCGTATAAAATCACTATATTCCATCCAGAAAACACCTTCACTACTACCATGTGGCATCAGGTCTTGCTTCAGGGTCGCCGGCCACAAGGCCCAATCATCTGACCAGCTGCCGTTCCAAGAGAAGCGTCCCCAAGGGTTTCGCAGGCGGAGGAGTCTACATAGCAAGACATTTGAAATTCAAAGGGTGTTTTCTGAGAAACAGACAAGGTTGTGTAGCTGTTGTAACTCCTCTGTACTGTACTCACCGGGAGCCATGGATATCTCGGAGGTCAAGTATAGAATAGGCATGCCTTGGTCTCAGGCCCACGCTCTCATAGGCCACATCATCCACCTTCATGTTGCCTCCTCCACAAGATGCCCCCATTAGAAAGCTGTATAAGAGATAGAAAGAAGCACAATGTATCAAGTACAGATTTTCGGTACAAATATTTTTATTCACATTTTTTTAAAGAATAACAGAAAGGCATATAAGCTGCCCATGCAGGGGCTCAGAGTGGCAGCGTAACCCAGGGAAAACTTCATATACAGACCACCAAATGAGAGAAAACAGTGGCAGTGGTTATGTGCCAAGTCTAGAAAGTTGAGGTGGAGTCTAGGAAGATCTGCAGGAATGTCAATGTCAAACCTGGTTCGGTTAAATCCCTAATAATGCAGTTTAAATACGCACTCAGGGAGGGCAATGTTACCACAAAGAATAGGAAGAGGGGCATGAGCCCCAAAAGAAAGAGGAAGAGGAAGAAGAAGAAAATAAAACGGAAGGAAAGGGAAAAGGGGAGGATCAGAGGTAAGTCAACAGGAAGAAAGGAAAGAGTACAGATTTTAAACCCAAAAGGCAAATAAAAAAAGCTGCAACACTTAAGCAGACCAGCATAAATTTTTTTTACAACCCCAATTCCAAAAAATTAAATAAAAAATTAGGACGCTGTGTAAAATCTACAGAAAAACAAAATGCAATGATTTGCAAATCTCATAAACCCATATTTCATTCACAATAGAAAACATGTCAAATAATTAAACTGAGAAAATGTGCCACTGAAAGAAAAAATAAATGCAGTAATTTTGAAATTGATGGTAGCAGCACGTCTCAAAATATATGGATATATCTTTCTGCATTGATGATGCCTTTCCAGATGTGCAAGCTGCCCATTATATGCACACTAATGCACCCCCATACCATCAGAGACACAGACTTTTGAACTGAGGGCTAATAACAAGCCAGAAGGTTCCATGGTTGCCGAAAAGAATGTAAAATTTCAATCAACCAGTCTAACCACAGAACAGTTTTCCACTTTGCAGCAGACCATTTTAAATGAGCTTTGGTTCAGAGAAGACACTGGCGTTTCTGGATCATGTTCAGACATGGCTTATTCTTTTTTTTTTTTCAAATATAAGTTTTATTAGACACCAAAAAAGGGTGAGGCCCCAACAGTAAAAAAGGGGTGTGAACATTTCTGTAATTACAAAGTCCATATACAGTGCATAAGATATCTGCAAGCATGTCATATTTTCAGCTCACGTGGTAGCTTTAAATATTGAGCCAAGTGCTTGTAGCTTAAGGGGTTTAAAGGAACACTACAGGTTCCCGTTTTTGTTTTTTTTAAATAACAAACATGTTATACTTACCTCCACTGTGCAGCTCGTTTTGCACACAGTGGCCCCGATCCTCTGCTTCTGGGGTCCCTCGGCGGCTGTCTCAGCTCCTCCCCGCAAGGACTCCACACCATAATGCGAGTGAGCTCGCATGGTGTGGAGTTACTGCGGGCGCACTCCCGTGATACAGCGGTGGCCATAGCCGCCGACTGTATCACTCGGCCCTGCCCCCCGACGTGCCGCGTCATTGGATGTGATTGACAGCAGCGCCAGCCAATGGCTGCGCTGCTTTCAATCCATCCACAGTAGCTAATCAACGGCCAGGCACAGGAACTCGGAGGATGACGGGAGCGAGCGCGGGACTTTCGAGGGGCCAGGTAAGTAAAACCGGGGAGCTGGGAGCGGCGGTATTGTCAAATGTTTTTTCACCTTAATGCATAGGATGCATTAAGGTGAAAAAACATTTACCTTTACTACTCCTTTAAGTTCACAAATATCAATTTTCATGAGAATGTCAAGAGGTAGAGGGCTCACCCTTACATGGCTTATTCTTTGCCTGATAGAGCTTTACTTGCATTTTTGGATGGCATGGCAAACGGTGTTCACAGACAGTGATTTTTGGAAGTATTCCTGAGCACAAGCAGCGGTGGCCATCACAGAATCATGTCTGTTTTTAATGCCATGCTGTCTGAGGGCCAGAAGATCACAGGCATCCAAATATTGTGTTTCGGCCTTGTACCTTATGCACAGAGATTTCTCCAGATCGTCAGAAACTTTTAATAATATTATGTATTGTAGATGATGATATATTTAAAGTCTTTGCAATTTTACGTTGAGGAAAAATGATCAATTTCTAGACGCAGTTTTTCACAGGATTGGTGGACATCTGTCCATCCTTACTTCTCAGACACTGACTCTCTTTTTTTGGATTTGGGGTTGAATTCCAACAAGGTTTAGGAAAGGCAAAATTACTTTTCATTCCCCCAGATTCCTTGAATTCTTCATGATGGTTATGGTTTTAATGTCATGGTGGAGAATTAGTCCCATGGTTTAAAGCAGGGGTCTCCAACTACGGCCCAAGGGCCGGATGTGGCCCTTGGCTAGCCTTCATCCGGCCCTCGGGGCAGTATTGCTCCCAACGATATGAGGCACTATTCCTTCCAATGACACCAACAATGGGGCACTATTTCTTTCACTAATAGCAATGATGAAGCACTATTCCTCCTCCTACTGCCCACCAGCACTGGGGTCGTGTTTATTCTCACTGATGCTCAGCCCAGGGGAATTTTCTACCCCCACTGGTCAGAATCTGGCCTCTCTGAAGTCTGAAAGACAGTTCTTGAAAAGTATGGAGACCCCTGGTTTAAAGCAAAGAGGCTTAACCTCCCTGGCGGTAGGATTCTGTCTGATTTTAGGTGCTGTAAGCGGTACAATTATTTTGCATGGAAATTTGGTGTTTTATATTGTGGGCCTGTAATTCTTAGGAATAACTCACTTAAATCTGTCCAAACAAGAGTCTAGTAGACATCCCGGGTATGATAAAGTTTGAAACAAACACAAAATCATAAATTATATTATAATAAATAACTATAAATAATAACAAATAATAATATAAAAATAATAAAAATTATTCAATTATGTAATCAAATCAAAAACACTGAAATTTGCTCAGTTGCAGAATTGTCGCTGTCATTAGATTTAGTGTTTGATGACGAATTTCCCCACAAATAGCTATCGCTCAATTCTGCGAGTGATTCTAATTTATTATCGCTGTTTTCTAGCTGGTCTAAAACCACTTTTGACATAAAGGGACACTTTTTGGTTGCTATGGACAATCTCCAAATTCCAGGCAGAAAAAACTGTATTTATAATATAAAAGTGCATGCAGGGCACTGGACAAACCACTAGGGACAAATGGGATGTGTCATTTTTTTATACAGTACTGTAATCTGTAAGATTACTGTATGTGTATTGTGTTTTTAATTTTTTGAATTTGGCGCCGATCTCCACCCCCGTGCGCCGAAACGTCGGAGGGAACGGAGCTCGGCGGCACTGTGTGTGAATCGAGTGAGGAGACGGCTCGCACACACTGCGGGGAGACAACGCAGGATCCAGGGGACAAGGTAAGTAGCCCAAGTCTGGCTCGGGGTTACAGCTTATGGTACTGAAATTCTACCCCGAGCCAGACTCGGGAATACCGCCAGGGGGGTTAAGAATGTGACTAATGCTCAAGGCCATGAAGCTAGCTTAAAACTTAGAAGCTAACTCATCAATTTTACGCAAAAGAGGCGCTACCTTGTCACAAGACCAGAATATGTATATCAAATTGCCTGGTATGGGACATCCTTGGAAACCACTAGGGGAGACGCTTCATAAATAATTTAAGGGTAATATTTTTTTGCTAAAGATGAATTTCAGGTATGGATATTTTTGCATAGTTACATTGGTCCAGCTTGGTAAGTATTGCATGATCCAAACCTGTGGGATCCCTGTGGAAGCTGGAGGAGATCACCATAGGAGGCACTGCTACTATAGTGATCACTCACAGCTGTCTTCCGGGTCCTGAATGAGCGACTTCCTGTGTGCAGAAGGGCAGTTGCTTCGCATGCGACCTGGAACACAGTCGTGATTACTGTAGTAGCAGTGCCTACTATGGTGACCTCCAGCTTCCACAGGAAAGCATACATATCAAGCTGGACCAATGTAACTATGCAAAAATATCCATATATGGAATTCAGCCTTAAAGTGGTTGTAAACCCACTTTTTCAACTTGCACCTACAGGTAAGCCTAGATTAAGGCTTAACTGTAGGTGCAAGAAATATCTCCTAAACCTACACGGTCTAGGAGATATTTAGTTAAATGACAGGCGCCGCTGTCTACGGCGCATGCGCGCCGTAGACAACGGCGCATTCATGGGGTTAATCCCATTCACAAATTTGGCTACTTCCCAGCAATCGCTGGGCGTAGCCGAATGTGACGGCTCCCGAGCGGCGCTGTGATTGGCTGGAGCGGCGATACCCGGAAGTAACCTTCCGGCTATTGCCGCAGAGATGGCTGCGGCTGAAGAGGGAGACGAGGACGGCTTCAGGGGCCCCGATCTAAGGTAAGTGATGCATAATGAGCTATTATGCTAGTCATATTAGCTCATTATGCCTTTCTCTTACAGGTAGTTTAAAAAAAATAAAATGTTTATAAGGGTTTACAACCACTTTAAACAGTGTTTTGGTGTGTTATTTAGTAATGCTTAACAATCCTGTTGGAATTGATAAATAAAAGGGTAAGAGTAGGCTCAAATATTTGGCTTTCCAAATCAAATAGCCTCAGGTTTACGCATATGATCACTAAAGGGAGAATCAGCAATGTAAATTTAGACGCGGTTTTAAAAAATGTGGATCATCATCAGTAGTCAGTCCTTGTCTGCACCATCTTACCCGGCTTCTTTAGAGCTTAGCATTTTGGCCCAGATGAGGTCTGTGTCCACGGTCTCCTCTCGGGGGTTAGTAGAGCTAATCTGAAGCATCAAACTTTCACATGGAGCTCCAGTAAGAGTGGCCAACCCCTCAATGGCTCTGCCAGCCTGGAGGGCGAAGTAGGATCCATGGAGCTTTGCTAGAGCCTTCTCGATCAGAGCCACCCACAGCTGCTTCCTTTGGGCCTGTATGAAAAATAAAAACAGAAGGCTTAAATTACATGTAAAACCTTACTGAATATCATTTAGTTTACTAAAGAACTGTGCACCAGAGACAATTGCCATGTTTTTGGTTAATAAGATATAGTTTTTAATACACTATATATATATATATATATATATATATATATATATATATATATATAGTGTAACGGGAAGGCCCGGGGAACTCAGAATCGCTTAGAAAGTATGAGATACCTGTGCTTCAGCTCCCCCAATGCCTCTTATGTGTCAACCACCCTGTGTCTCTATTAGGGGCACAGGGTGAATGAAAACCCCAATATGGTCTATGATAGCCATATTCAATCCTGCACAGACATTGTATCTAGATTGGATGTGTACTGTGAGGGGGGGGGGGGGGGGTTGTGTAATCATTGCTGTGAGGAATTAAGGGGATTTACATGCTATTGTTCCTTGGCTTGGGGAGAATTAAGCCTATAATTATAGGTTGTGGAACTAGCAGCAGACAGGTTAAGCACCTGCCTGCTTGTGTTGTAAATTAGTCTAGGATGGTCTGGTGTGAATAGAGATAGTTAACACTATGCCTGTGTGTATTGTACTCGGCAGACGGAGCGTCTGCCAACCCTTTCATGAGAAGATGTGTATTGAAGATCGTTATGTCTATTGTGTAAAGTCTGTCATCTCCTAACAGACGTCAAAATAATGTGTTGAGCCTTGTAATGTGTGGGTGGAGCTGGGCCATTGTTCATGTTAAACTAATGTGTATTGGATGTATATAAAAGTTACAATGTTTCTCAATAAAAATGTCATTCGATCCTGGAAGAGACAGAGTACGTCTCGTTTCTTCTGGAAGGATTAATCTTATGGGAAAGGGTCGCCTGGCTGTGGAAGATTGGTAGCGAGTGGGTGTCCAGGAGAGGGAACATCTTATACGGCGTTAACCCCCTTCGTATTTGGGGTGCGGTTACACACACACACATATACATACATACATATATATATATATATATATAAATAGCCGCACTGTCCTGAAGCCTTTTTGAAGCCACTTCCTATCTACATAGATACTGGGGCTCATCATTTCTCAGAGAGGGTTTCCCGATGGTGGCAACAGTGGACTATACCTGTGCAATGTGTGATGACAAAGTCACATTTAATCTCCACTGGAGGAGACCATGAAAGGGGGTGAACACAGGAAAGAAATTGGGTGAGGAGGGCAGATTGTTATCAACTTACCGTATATACTCGAGTATAAGCTGACCCGAATATAAGCCGGGGCACCTAATTATATCACAAAAAACTGTGAAAACTTATTGACTCGAGTATAGCCTAGGGTGTCCATCTACATGCCTCACTTTGCCTCACTGTGTCCATGTGCATGCCTCACTGTGCCCATGCCTCACTGTCACTGTGCCCAATCTCCCTACCTGATCTCCGGCCCTGTGTGACTAGACTGACATTTAACATGGGAGTCTATGGAAGGGGTGCCCTACTTTGAAAAAACAGTGCTACCCGGCCGTAGGTCCCATGGACAACAAACTTTGCACACTTGTAGAGGAAGAGTGAGGCTATAAGTGTGCCAAGATTGGAGTCCAAGAGACCTAGGGCCCGCCAGTACAGGGTCCCCAAAATCACTGTTAAACATTGGAGTCTATTGAAGGGGTGCCCGGCTTTGAAAAATCGGTGCTCCCCGGCCGTAGGTCCCCCGGACAACAAACTTTGCACACATGTAGAGGAAGAGTGGGGCTACATGTGTGCCAAGATTGGGGTCCAGGGGACCTACGGCCGGCCGGTACCGGGTCCCCAAAATCCTACATGTGTGCCAAGTTTGGGGATCAGGCGCACAAAGTTGAAGATGGACACAGACTTGAGTATAAGCCGAGGGGGGCATTATCAGCACAAAAAATGTGCTGAAAAACTCGGCTTATACTCAAATATATATGGTATAACAAGAAGTGGCTAAACATGAGCCTCATGGCAGAATCGGCAGGTATTTTTTTAATGAAAGCTGCAAACGTAAAAATAATTAAACTTGTGCAGTTACGATGTTAAAGTTGATACAGGGTTTTAGTGATTGGGTTTACATAAACGTTAAAGTTAAACGTCACCATTTTACGCCCATCACCTCTCAGTTTAATTATAGCACTCAATATCTGAAGGTATTGACATTTTATTCCTTTATGTGCAATGATTATGTGGGAACAGCTTAAAATATGCCTCCCTGCATACAAGGCTTTTTTCAGAGGTACTGTAGCTGTGAGCTGCACTGTGCGTGACTGCTATCTGCATTCAGGCTAGAGTAAATACCAAGGCCATGCAGTTCTGTATACATAGGATCTCTGATGTGTACGGTACATACCACAATGATAGCTATGGGGATACATACTGTACACATAGCAAATATACAGTATGAACAGTCCTTCCATATAGGTTAGTACTAGTGAAACCATGGAGTCTGTAATATGTATTAACTGTCTGAGTTACATGGCTTAAAGCGGAACTAAAGACTGAAAAAATTTGAACAGGCAGGTTTTTTTTATTGCAGAAGAGATATGTAATGCCCCTTCTACAATAAAATACACTTACTTGTCTGTTCACAATCTTCAGCCAAACATAATGGCGGTGGTTTTAACCCTTTCCCGGCCGCTAGCAGGGGGGGGGCCCCCCCGCTAGCGGCCGAATAGTGCTGCGAAATTTACAGTAAAGCGCTGCTAAAAATAGTGGCGCTTTACCGCCGACGTACCCACCGCCCCAGTGTGAAAGGGGCCTAAAAAGGGATGCAGACCCAGCAGCTGTCCTTATTAGAGATGTGTATGGAATGCTGTCATCTGGCTCCAGCAAATCAAGACAGCAAAAAGACCATCAAGAAGAAGGCAGGGAGAAGATGCCAGTAGGGACCTCGTGGGTGTCAGACTGTGAGAGTATAGGCGAGTATCCCTGTAACGGGAAGGCCCGGGGAACTCAGAATCGCTTAGAAAGTATGAGATACCCTTGCTCCAGCTTCCCCAATGTCTCTTATGTGTCAACCACCCTGTGTCTCTATTAGGGGCACAGGGTGAATGAAAACCCCAATATGGTCTGTGATAGCCATATTCAATGCTGCATGTGTACTGTGAGGGGGGGGGGGGGGGGTTGTGTAATCATTGCTGTGAGGAATTAAGGTAATTTGCATTCTATTGTCTACTGTGGCTGGTAGGAATTAAGCCTATAATTATAGGTTTTGGAACCAGCAGCAGACAGGTTAATCACTTGCCTGCTTGTGTTGTAAATTAATCTAGGAGGGCATCTGGAGACCCTTTCATTGTGAAAAGGGATAATTAAGTCTGTACTTGTGTGTATTGTAAAGACAGACTGGGGGAACACAAAGGTTATTCAAGTCATTTAAGATGTGTATTGAAGATCGTTATGTCTATTGTGTAAAGTCTGTTGTCTTCTAACAGACGTCAAAATAATGTGTTGAGTCTTGTAATGTGTGGGTGGAGCTGGGCCACTGTTCATGTTAAACTAATGTGTATTGGATGTATATAAAAGTTACAATGTTTTTCTCAATAAACGCTGTCTACTTGTCTGGAAGATACAGAGCGTGCGTCTCGTTCTTCCAGAAGGATTAATCTTATGGGAAGTGATCGCCTGGCTGTGGAAGATTGGTAGCGAGGGGATGTGTGTCCAGGAGAGGGGAATATTTAAACGGCGTTTACCCCCTTTCGTATTAGGGGTGCCGTTACAATCCCTAACTTTAATCTTTTCTTGAACCAAGAAAAAGGCTAATAGATTCCAGATTCCTCCATTAACACAAACATCCCTACCCCCATAGGACACTGTATTCTGACATTGGTACCTGCTTCTGTCCGATTACACTGATCGAGAAAACAAAAGTCCAACATGGCCTTTCGAACAGAAAAAGTAGGTCTTCTGTTGAGCGGGAATAGCCGCACACTGATCAAAATTTTAATCAGTGTATGGCCATCTTGAAAGAGATCCAATGCTGCATCTGTCCCCTGTCGGCTCTGCAATGAGAACTGAGCGATCAAACTCTGCCGATTGCTCAGTTCTCCCCCTTCCCTCTGAGCAGAGAGCAGCGACTGTCAGCCTCCATCTCTCTGCTCCTCCAGCACTCACTGGAGCACTGGGCTGTGCAGGGGGCGCGAGGGGATAACTCAGGCTCTTGGGGGATCGCCGAGAGACTGAGCCAGGTGCAGGTCCAGGCTGCTGGGTGGATTCTAATCATAAAGTCGGGATCTTTTTAGAACCTGGACCGTCTCAGTAACGTCAGACAGTGGGCTAAGCTGAAAATGTTGATGGGTGCAGAACGAACTGCACTCCTGTGATCCAAAGAAGTAGAGCCAAAAAAGCTTTGGCTCTACTTCTTTAAGTCTGCCGCCCTTGTTTGGAGATGAATGTTGTAGCTCGATTTAGATGGCCTTTTACATACTTTCTGCAAAATAGCTGCCCTCTCTGTTCAAAATGTGCTGCTCAATGCCCTCAAAAAAACGTCCTTTTCCCCTTAAGGTGTAGGAAGACTGCTGTGTCCTGAACAAGGCACCAAGGTGATTGGATTAAGGAAATTAGAACAAAGTGGTATCATAGACTCTCCTGTTATATTCTTGGACAGTATCCACCATGACACACTTAATGGCACCATGGTGGTTGGATCATGTAGATGACCTGTGTGGCTAGAAATTCAGAATCATGTTCTCAACACTTATCTGAACTGTGGGAGGCGCTTGGGATGAGTAGCAAAATGTCTTCACTATCACAGACCAAGTCCAACTGAATGAGGCAAACTACTACTAGCTATAGCACATCGTGGATAAATAAGAACCTTCACAGCCATTCATTATAAGAGTAAGTGGGAACAACAGGTGGTAGTCTTGGTACCTATGTTGTTACATAGTTAGTCAGGTTGAAAAAAGACACAAGTCCATCCAGTTCAACCATAAAAATAAATAAATAAATAAATAATAATAAAAAAAGAATATCGTACAATCCCATATGCCCAATTCTATACCCACAGTTGATCCAGATGAATGCAAAAAACCCCCAAAAAAAAACAAAAAACCCCAGCAGAGCGTGATCCAATTTGCTACAGCAGGGGAAAAAATTCCTTCCTGACCCCCCGAGAGGCAATCGGATTTTCCCCGGATCAACTTTACCTATAAATGTCAGTACCCAGTATGTTGTAGTTCTAGACCAGCCATGACACCAAAGTGAATGGGGTGAAGCGTCATGTTGCAGACCCTGTGCAAAAGTTTGCAACTTTATTGAACTTTGACAACAGGGAGTTGATTTAGAAATGCATTCCACTGTACCTCATCTTCATAGTTGGTAAGGTTGAATAAAGACAACTAGTCCATCCAGTTCAATCTGTGTGGTGTGCGTGTTTAAGGACATCAGACATATTCTTAAATCTTCAGTTGACAGTCTTAATTTGTATTGGCATCTGCATTTCTATCCAGGTTGAAGTACTGCAACTTGCCACCTACCTGGGAGAAGAGCAGGTATCCAGCGTCATCGCAGGGCAGCATGTCATCCACTAGGACTGTGATCCATGTCCCATCTTTGCATAGTCGAACTTGATAGGCTCCTTCTGGGCAGATCGTCCTTGTAATCATCACCCTCTCCACCAGCTCCGGCCTTTCTGCTAGCACAGCTAACGCACTGAGGAACCTGCAAGGATGAAGGCATTTACACAGTCAACATCCTCCCCTCCCTGGGATCTGGAGAGTTCCCACTGTTGCGTTAACGGGTATGCAAAATGTTTTTTCTATACATTTTCTTTACTGATATAGTATGTGTAGTATTTTCAAAATAGGTCTACTATTTATTGTAAGTTAATATGAAATATCACATTAAAAAAAATGAACTGCCCCGTTTCAGACCAGGTAATAGACAGTCTTTTAGGTTACACAGGGAGATAGCAGAATGACTTGGAGGAGGGGATTCCCCTTCTTCTACAGCCACTAAGTGCAGAGCTAGTAAAGGGCATTCTTGTACAGCCCAGCAACTCTGTGTTAAAGTGGGTCAAAAGCCTAAACATTTTTTACCCTAATGCATTCCCTGCATTAAAGTGATTGTAAACCCTCACATATACACAGTGAAATGACCTCGGCCTCAGGCGATACACAGATGAAACAAATCCTCCTGCATAAGTTGTACCTGTTTATCTGCAGCCTTCTCATCTCTACATCTGTTCAAAGTGCTGAATTTTAAAGCTTGTCTGAGAGTTCAGAAAAAAGGGGGCGGAGAGCTGAGGTTACTCAGTGAGGAGAGCTCTGCAAGCCAATTGGAGGGAAAAGACACACCCCCTTCACACAGCACACAGGAACAGAGCTGAGGCTGTCAATCTGCCGGAGATCCCTCCCCGTCACCATTTTTGTGGTGTCAGGAAAACTTGTCAGAAGTGATTCATGCTGATAGAAGAGGAAGGAAGCAGCAGACAAAAGTGACAATTCATGCTTTTGAGACAAGCACACACTATAGAGGGATATGCTTTGTTCTTAATTCATGTCTGAGGTTTACAACCACTTTAAAGTGGAGTTCCACCCTGAAATGTAATTTTTTACCAAAAATCCCCCAAAAAATAGAAAAAATTATATATATTTTTTTTACTTACCAGAAATAGCGGTTGCTATGCGGAAGTCCCTAATCTGCCTCCTTATCGTCCGAGGCATGTCTTCTTCCTCCGTCCTACTTGCGGTGTCTTCCGGGGAATGGGGCGCGCTGCCTTCTGGTAACTGTGTGTATCCCAGAGAGCAGCCGGCCCATTCACAAAGAGCCACGCGGCTCGCGCATGCGCAGTAGGAAACGGGCAGTGAAGCCGCACGGCTTCACTGCCCGTTTCCCTTACTGAGGATGGCAGCGCCAGGAGCTGCCAGGATCGAGGGATCACCCTCGGGAGGCCGACATCGCAGGCGCCTAGGACAGGTAAGTGTCCTTATTAAAAGTCAGCAGCTACAGTGTCTGTAGCTGCTGACTTAAAAAAAAAAAATAAATAAATCGCGGGTGGAATCCCTCTTTAAAAAAAAGGTAAAAAACATTTTACTGTACAGTTTTCGGTCCTTCCGCACCTCCCTAAACACTTACCCAAGTCTTTAATCGATCCAGTGCTGTGCACAACTCCATCTCTTCTCCCCCTTTTTTCCTCTTCACACTTGGACTTGGGCAGCAGCAGAAATCCTCAGCTCCTGCTGCTGTCAAGCAAAGGCTGTGGGGTAGAATTGGGGGGGGGGGGGGGGCTAAGGCACGCTGTGTGTGTCAATAGAGCACAGTTTCATAGACACACAGCTCGGGAACAAGCACGCACATGTGCCCCTATAGCAAGCGGCCAAGGTTGCCGGAGGAGAACCCCAGAAGAGGAGGTTCAGGGCCGCTCTGTGCACAGAGCGGGCGAGTATAACATGTTTGCTATTAATTTAAAAGTGAAACTCCACTTTCATGACAAAAAATAAATAAAAGGCAAATAAAAAAAAATTATATAGTGTATACAATTGCGACACAAGTCATATTGTAATTGAATGTTATTAAAAATTAATTGTTCCTTTTCAATCTGCAGCCGCTGAAATTTTCTCTAACATGCGATGCATCATGGCTACCTGGAGGTGTTCTGTACACAAAATGTATACTTAAAGCCCCCCCCAGAAAAAAAAAAAATTGCTTGTTCTGTGATTGGTTCACTGATTTTCCCAGAAGTCTACACTAAGAAACAAAATCGGATTTTGGCATCCCCTGCAACAAAAATGTAATTTTTGGTGGAATACGGCCAAATAGGAAATCACCTCTAAGACCCTTTCCACACTGGGGCGCTTTGCAGGCGCTATAACGCAAAAAAAAAAAAAGCACCTGCAAAGCACCCTGAAAGAGCCACTGCTGTCTCTCCAGTGTGAAAGCCCCAGTGTGAAATCAATGACCACCGCGGCTATACCGCCGGCAAAGCGCTGTCAGCAGCAGCGCTTTGCAGTGGTTTTAACCCTTTCTTGGTCGCTAGCAGGGGGGGGGTAAAAGCGCCCCGCTAGCGGCCGAATAGGGATGCAGACCCAGCATCTGTCCTCATTAGAGCCCTGCAGCAGCTGGTTGATAAATATGAAACCACTCCCATTGTTTCATATTTATATTTAAAGGTACAGGGGCACGGACAAACACACAGGGATTTCTTCAGAATAATAAAAAGGGAGGAATCTGCAACAAAGTTTATTAAAATCCCTGCAATGTACATAGATCACCCAGATGGGAATGTTTGTTTCTCAACAAAAGTGCCATTACGCTTTAAAAAAAATGCCTTTAGTAAACCTTTAAATGTCTTAAATAGGTACAAAAAGCAGAAAAAAAGTGAGAATGAAAAAAAAAAAAAACACTCCATAGGTCTAGGTTCCTGACGGCATCAAGAACAGAGCAGGGTTCATAGCCCTACACTTGACAAGAGGACACTAAAGCTGGATACACACTATACAACTTTTGTTGTTCGATTTCCTTTAGGCCCCTTTCACGCGGGGCGGATCCACTCAGCGGAGTCCGCTAGCTCAGCAGGAGATCCATCCATTGATCCCCACTGAGCCGGCGGGTGACAGCTCCGTCTCCGATCACTGTGCAGGAACGGACCTGTCAGAGCCCCGCTGATCTCTATGGGAAGATCAGATGAAAATGGACAGCATGTCCGTTTTCATCCGATCTGCTGGACGGATGGCGAACGCATCACCATCCGTCTGTTTTGAGCGGATCTTCTGGTCGGATCGGATGGCAGGCGGCTGTCAGCGGACACATTTCCGCTGATATCGGCCTGCCCATAGGAGTCAATGGGTGGCTCGCTTGGATCCGCCTGAAAAATGGATAGGTGGGGCCGATCGTGTGAAAGGGGCCTTAGATTTACCTTCAACTATGTAGTGGAAGGGCCTGCCTGACTGCATACAAATTGAAAGTGTTTAGGTGTGACCTCATAACCTTATATATGGTTTTGGGAAATCTTTAGAAAAAAAAAAAAATCTACAGAAAATTGTATAGTGTGTACCCAGCTTAAAGCGGAGTTCCGCCGAAATATATATTTTTTTAAAGTCAACAGCTACAAACACTGTAGTTGCTGACTTTTATTATTAGGACACTTACCTATCCTGGGAGCCCGTGATGTCTGCACCCGAAGCCGATCTGTCCCTCAGTTCTTGGGTGGAGGCGCCGCCATCTTCGCTAAGGGAATCAGGAAGTGAAGCCACAAGGCTTCACTTCCTGGTTCCCTACTGCGCATGCAAGGACCTGTGTGTCTCCCAGAAGACAGCGGGGGGCGGAGGAGGCGCCGGACGTGGCAAAGGTGGCGGCGACCTATGCCCAGAAGTGGGAGCAAATACCTGCATTACACAGGTATTTGCTCCCCCCTGAAAAGGTGCCAAATGTGACACCGGAGGGGGGAGGAATCAGAAAAGAGGAAGTTCCATTTTTGGGTGGAACTCTGCTTTAAGGCACATTTCACCTTCAGAGAGTGGGAGGCACTGCCTGCTGGGGAAGGGGAGAATTAGGTAAGTAAAACAGTTTTTTTTCCTCTCTACTGGATGCAAAAAAAAAAAAAGCTATTAACCCTTGCAGTGTGGGCACAGCCCCACTGCAAAGGATTTACGCGGAGTTGAGCTTTAATATAGGAGAAAATCAACAAAGTGACCTTAAATGTACCATTTCTGTCCAGGAAGGTGAGCGGGGGTGGGGGGAGCTATGCTTGCACACAGGTGTCCACCTAGAATGCAGGGGGATATATCATTGTCATTTATTCTGATAACGATCACAGTTGGCACAATGCAATATATTGAGGGAATATATAAGAAGTATTTGTTTGCAGAACACACAGAGATCAATGCAGACAGGAGGAATGGAATTAGAATACAAAACTCTAAAAAAGAGAGCAGATGGCAGTGCAGATACCCAAACGGAAGTGGATGTGGGCAAATCTCTGGCTCCTCATCTATAAATGTAAAGAAGTCTTTGAGCTGCTTTGGGTAGAATGGGAAAGGTTTAGCAGCTCTCGTCTATCTGCTTTCTATTCCTGTCTGCACCCCTGTTGGGAGAGATCTCTTCTCTTCCTTTCCTGATAACAGTGAGAACTAGGACATGAGACAAGGAGCAAACTCCCCCAACAGGGACACACACAGCAATAGAAATTCAGAAGGAGGTTGTAACCCTTCCCTACTCAAAAAATAAAGGCTTCAGCTGGCACTTTTAGCCTGGGTTCACGCTGGTGCGATGCCAGACATCGCATGTGATTCGCATCGCATGCCTGTGCACATCACATGCGATGTCTGCGCAGTATGAATTCAGCCAGTTTGTACGGCTGAAATCGCAGCGCATTCGCACCAAAATGGTGCAGGACCCCTTTTTTTGTCCGCACTGGAATCAAATCATACTGGTGATCAGACCCATGTGATCTGATTCCATCTGATTTCACAGTTTGCACTGTCTTCTGTAAACCGATTTGGGGGTGTCATTAACTTTATATTGATTTATACAGATGCGATGCGGGAACCCGCACAGTTATTGCTGTGGTTCCCACATCACACCAGTGTGAACCCAGCCTAAGGCCGCGTACACACAACCATTTTTCATGACGAGAAAAATGCAATTTTTTTAATTTGGTCATTAAAAACGATCGTGTGTATGCTCCAGAGCATTTTTCACGACGTGAAAAATAGCCATTAAAAGTTTGGAACATGCTCTAATTTTTCTCGTCGTTTTTCTCGTCATGAAAAACGGCCGTGTGTAGGCTTTAACAACGTGAAAAAAAACACGCATGCTCAGAAGCAAGTGATGGTAAAACTAGCGTTCGTAATGAAGATAGCACATTCGTCACGCTGTAACGAACTGAAGAGCACGAGGCTGAAAAGCGCGAATCGTCTCTCACCAAACTTTACCAACACGAGGATCAGCAAAAGCAGCCCAAAGGGTGGCGCCATCCGAATGGAACTTCCCCTTTATAGTGCCGTTGTACATTTCGTACGTCACCGCGCTTTGTTTGAGCATTTTTTTTCAGGATAGTGTGTAGGCAAGGCAGGCTTGAGAAGAATCACTTCGATAAAAAAAAAAAAATCAAGGACATTAAAAACGGTCGTGTGTACGCGGCATAAGGGCTCGTTCCCACTAGCAGTTGAGGGGCATTAAGGCCATGTTTTCCTGACCCTCAATGTCTTCTCTTCTCCCCCTCCCCCTTTAGCTTGAAAAGCAGCAACTGAGAGAGTGTACACATGCAGTGGCTGAGATATTTTGCTTCATGACTTTGGCATGAATTATACCCCCCCCCCCCCCACCAGCACCACTACTATTGCCCACTGAATGTGACCCATTCAAGTGAATAGGTCTGTGCAGCAACTGCTGCAATGCACGGTAGTCTGGCATTTAGGGGGTTAAAACAGGTGGTGAGGAGGTGATACGGCATCTCTTTCCACCTGATAAATGCTCTTCGAAGAGCAATCCGAATGAGAGCAATGCAAATATAAACAAGGCCTAAAAGCAAGATGCTTGCGATCATTTTATTTTTTCTCTTCCAAGTTTAGCAGTACAAAATGTATATCAAGACCCAGAGAATGAAGAAAATCAGAGATATGTTCTGTGTGTTACTAATTGATGAACACATTCATAATCAGGATTCCCATTGGTGGTGGTTATAGCTGAAAAGGATGGGGATATTTAGACCTTTAATGAAGAACATTTTCTTCAAAGCCCGCAGCACTCAAAAATGAATTAAAATATGTCACATTCCTTTATTCTAGATTACAGTGAAGCATAGACTACACCAAAATAACTGAACTCCAGGCTAAACAAATACTGAAAGAATACAAGAGGCAAGTGTGTATTCTTACTCTGATTATGGTCTCATTTGTGTATTCCTTCCACATTTGTACAGTAATCCAGCATGAAAAAGCTCTTGTATTTTACCTCTGTGCAGGAGCTTCCTGTAATACAGACCGATCACTACTGCTCTCTTTACTTGTGCAGGATGACTGGTCTGGTCTCATCCCCCCTCCGTAGTTTTCCACAGGCAGCCTGTAGTGGGTGGAGCCTGCTGGGTCCCTCCCACAGGATCGGATGTTGGCAGATGTCAACAGATCCGTGGCTCCATAGAGAGCAATGGATGGTGCGATTGTTCTATCCATGTAAAAGGGGCTTTAAGCTGGCCATTCATGGATCTCATGTGTGGTCACTGGGGGTGAACAGAAGTGACCTTACCAATCAGCTTCTGTTCAACTGCCCTGTCGGATAAAAGCTGCACCATCAATGCTGCTGCAGCAGTGATCTGTGTATTCTGATGGCGGGGGAGTCTCCCTGCTGTCAGAAAACTGATCCACCTTCAATGTGTGGATAGGGAAATGTATGGTCAGCTTAACTCCAGACCAACAAAACCAGACCAACAAAAAGTCAGCAGGTGGGCTTTGATCTCTGAGGTTAAATGCTATTCTTTTTTGTTATAAATTCTTTAACTTAACAGAAACAGCATTACCATTCCAGAGAACAAAAGACAGCTCACATTCATTACAATGCGAGTTATTTATGGGGTCCACATATTGCACCCCTGGGGATACTTCAATGTCCGTCTTCTATGTCTTGCTTTTTTTATAGTTTCAAAGTAGCAATAAGCACTCAAATTTATATCAATTCATCAATCAGGGAAACATTCAGCAGCACACTGTTTACAGCATTTTTGTGCCCAACACTTAGACCCCTTTCACACTGGGATGTTTTTCAGGCACTTTTGTGCTAAACATAGCGCCTGTAAAGCGCCTCAAAAACGCCTCCCCTGCAGCCCCAGTGTGAGAACCCGAGTGCTTTCACACTGGAGCGGTGCACTTGCAGGACGTTAGAAGCAGCCCCGCTAGTGGCCAAAAAGCGCCGCTATAACAGCAGTAAAGCACCGCTAAAGTTAGCATCGCTTTACCGCTAACGCGCCCCCTCCCCCCCGTGTGAAAGTAGCATTAAGGGTGTATTTATAGAAAATGTGCAGAGCTGACATGTGTTCTGTGCGAATGGGGGCAAAATCAATTGTTATTCATATATGTATATTCATATATTTATTATATTATCGTGAATTATGGAAATACTGCATTATGGCCACTAGATGTAACTGACAACCAGAGAGTAAATTATTTATTTCCTATGACAATAAGCTCCATCTAGTGGCCATAATGTGGTATTTTCTCAATTCACTCTATTGTATAAGAATTACGTTCCATCCAGGGCCGTCTAATGATGGATAAAAAAAGGGCAGCTGCCCCAGGGCCCAATCATTTTTGTGGGGATCAAAGCAGCTGCCCCTTGAGCCCACAGTTTTCTTGACTTTTACTTTCCAGCACGCACACTTCGCAACGTGTTATAAACACTTCCTCAGGGGCGGATACTATCAGATATATACATCAGAGTATAAAAGAGTATGTGGTATGGGTAAGGCCAGGGTCAGCAAAAATAGTCTCTCCCGGGAGCTGAGGTAGTTTGAAGCCCCAAAACAGCAGGGAGTACGTGCAACCTCCCCGGACCATAGATATCCAATCTCCATAGTCATCATGATTGATATGATTGACAAAAGAAGGTAAGGTAATTGTTGGGTGAAGTCTTAGATGCGTGCATTGCACAGAGTTTCCATAGTGTGTAAAAAGAAAAATAGCGCATACCCTTCACTGCATGTCAAGAATGTAGTAGATGAGAATTGGTTCTCTGCCACTCCCCAGTATTTCCATAGTGTGTAGTATCTACTAATGTGAAGCTGTGTAATGTAATGCTTCACATTAGTAGATACTACACACTAGTGTTTATAACACGAAACGCGTCGGTCATACAGGATGTAGCTACACGCTTTAATAGGTCTATACCCAGATACAATGTCTATTCAGTACTATCATACCACAATATTTTGTTACTTTTTATGCTGCCAAACCAACATATAATGTCTATACATGAATTCATATTGTTATACTACCTTACTATCTTTTATATATTTTATTATATCATGTACCTTCATTTATGACCAATTTGCCTTGGTTGCATTATATCATGTGTCATTACTCTATACACAATATGCACCGTTCTAATGAATGATATGCATTTATATAGAAATGTCAATAAACATGTTTTTATTACTCTGACCTAACCTGTCAATAACGTCATTCAAAGTCCCAACTTCCTCTCTTTGTTCATATAATCCAGGGATGGAGGCACAGACGTGCTTCAAAGTCCCCAAAAATCCCCAATTTTGCTCAAACATAGCCCAATAATCTTTGCTTTTTCCCCCATATTTATACATAACCCCCTTACTGCCTTTACTGCACAAATACCACTGGATCCAAAAGACTCTGCACTGCTTCTTCAAACATCCAGGTAGGGAAGCTGGGCACTGAGCAAATCACATGGAACAAGCCACTTGGACACCAGGGCTCCCGTCAACCTACTTGCTAGCAGGGCGGAGTGGCTTGCTCCTGTAGGCTTATTGGCTTCTCTATGTTTGGATGCACATGGAGTGGGGACACTTGGCTGCAATCCCAAAGCCCACATACAGAGGTGGCTCCATGGGAACCTGCAAGGGAATGGAGCCACCCTAAAGCAGGCACTGATGTAGAGTCCTATTTACACATGGAAAGCAAAGCAATCACAGGCTAAGAAGGAAAGACACACAGCAAATGTGGCAAGTGCTGAGGTCTGCAGCACTATGGGCTTTATACATTTCAGAATTGATGGACACTTTAAGCTTGACACCTTTAAAATTGTAATCCAGTGTGTTTGCACTCACCAGCAGTTTCCCAGCAGCCCTTGCAGTATGTCAGAAGGTCGTGGCGTGCGAAAGACAGTCCACTTCACCCCGCGGTCTTTGAGGGTGCAGCTGATCTCTTGCGGTCTAAGCCATTGTTTTACCCGCTGCTGGACGCTGTCCGACTCCGGAAAGCCAACGGAGCGAGGCCCTGGGGGGAAGCTGTCATCCACAAAATTCACCCTGTTCTGGGATGGGGACAGCCAAGAGGACAACTGTCAGGGGAGCCGTGTTATATAGAGAGCGAGGAGTAGGAGGAAAGGAGTAGGAGAGAATGATGAGAAAGGGTTAGTAATGAGTGACGGAGCGTCTCCAGAGAGTCACAGAGCGGTGTGCAGTGAGCGGGAAGAAAAGGCAGGAGCACCTGGGTCTATATATGGAGGATGAGCAGAGGGAGAAGGATGTAGAAATTCTAACAGCAGAATTACCGTATATACTCGAGTATAAGCCGACCCGAATGTAAGCCGAGGCACCTAACTTTACCACAAAAAACTGAGAAAACTTATTGACTCGAGTAGAAGCCTAGGGTGTCCATCTGCATGCCTCACTGTGTCCATGTGCATGCCTCACTGTGCCCAATCTCCCTACCGGATCTCCGGCGCTGTGTGACTAGACTGACGTTTAACATGGGAGTCTATGGAAGGGGTGCCCGGCTTTGAAAAAAAAAAAAAAAATCGGTGCTCCCTGGCCGATGGTCCCCTGGACAACAAACTTTGCATACTTGTAGAGGAAGAGTGGGGCTACACTTGTAGATAAAGAGGGGCTACATGTGTGCCATGTTTGGGGTCCAGGGGACCTAGGGCCGACCAGTACTGGTTCCCCAAATTCACCAGACAAATGACCGTTTAACATGGGAGTCTATGGAAGGGGTGCCCGGGTTTGAAAAATCGGTGCTCCCCAGCCGTAGGTTCCCCGGACAACAAACTTTGCACACTTGTAAAGGAAGAGTGGAGCTACATGTGTGCCAAGTTTGGGGTCATGGGGACCTACGGCCGGCCGGAATCAGGCGCACAAAGATGAAGATGGACACAGACTCGAGTATAAGCCGATGGGGGCATTTTCAGCACACAAAAAAATGTGCTGAAAACTCGGCTTATACTTGAGTATATATACGGTAGGTGTCTGTATAAGAGGAAGCAGGATGCCAGAGCAAATGCAGATCAGAGAAAAAAAAGTCTAAAAAGAACACATTATGAACAGCATAATAAAAAATACACAAAGTGAGAACATTGTATACTTGGGCCTTATTTACCAGCAAGTCTTAATTAACTGCCTTTATTACCAGATTCAAACTCTCATTTTTGGTAATTTTCCAGTGCAGGCTTGTATCGGATTGGTGGCTGCAGGACAACACGGCCAGTCCTAAAGCCTGGTACACACTAACATTTCATTTTTGTTCAACCCAGCGATCTGAACGGAAAAAAAAAGGAAAAAACTGAAGTGCTTAGGAGGAGTCGCTGTACTAACTATCCAATGTTAGTACATTGATCTCCAACGTGAGCTATTGTGTTCTGACAGGGGGACGGCCCCCACCAGAACACACCGGCCAGGGGTCTCAGCCAATGGCTAAATCGGATGCCGATCAGCAGACCTTTTTCGGTCATGCCCCTGTCGGAGCGGCTGCAGTGCACGCAGGACGAATGACATTTGGCCTGTGTGTACGGCCCTTAACATCACTTTATAAATGAGTCTGTTTATTCTCAGGACCTCCCTAAGGCCAGTTCTACTCATAGCTCCTCTTTCAGTTGCAGGTTAACAATATATCAGCTACAGGCTTCTTATAATTCTGTTAGGACACCAGCAGTGAGATCCCATCCCTGATCCTTGGGTAGTTTTAGGACCCTTCAGACCCATGCATGCAGTTTCTTCACTTATTGTGTTAATGCAGACTAGTCACTGTTAGAATGTGCCATTAAAGAGCCTGAACACAAAAAAAACCTACCTGCACCATTTCTTTTGAGGAAGCAAAATATTAGTGTGAAATGCGTCAACCTTTATGCACGTCTGTGTCCTATGTCCTGGTGGCAGTCACTTGTATCATTCTAGTAAACACCGCTGGACCGGCGGTGGCGTGCAGCCGAATTGTTTTTGTCTGCACAATTTTTAGCGAAGGAATAATGAAGGGAACAACAAAGTCATCACATCTGTACAATGTAGTGCACTAAAGAGCCAGTTTATTACTTTAGACCAGTCATTCTCAACCAGGGTTCCGTGGAACCTTAGGGTTCCTTCAGAGGTTGCTAGGGGTTCCTTGAGATATGTCCGATTGACCTCCTATGAGAGAGTGGCTACATAGTTCTGGGGCCCACCGCCACCTTGCAGAGGCATCATGTACCCAATGATATTTTTAGCTGTCTATAGGGGTAGCATTCTGACCTCCACTGTAAATGGCCATGCTTCCTACAGCTGACCACCAATGTATGGGGCTTTATTCCCACTAACCCCAGGTGAATTCATTTCAGCAGGGGTTCCCTGAGATCTGAAAATTATTAACGGGTTCTTCTGGGGTAAGAAGGTTGAGAAAAGCTAGTTTAGACTATATATATGTTCATTACAAAAAAAAATAAAAAATGCAATGCCTGGACAACAGCAGGCGATATAACGTGAGGTTTAAAGTAAGCTTCAACCTCAGACTACAAGTCCCTATACCACTTGAATGCCAAAAGTTGAGTGCTTATCCCCAGGGATTTCACAGGGGGTGGTGGTGGTCTGGTAGTGTGTGTGTGTGTGTGTGTGCGTGTGCGTGTGCGTGTGTGTGTGTGTGTGTGGGGGGGGGGGGGTTGGGCAGTAGTCGGGTGTAGGACCGAAACAACTAATCGATTATGAAATTAATCGATTACAATTTTCATAATCGATTAATCGGGCAGTAACATAATTAGGTTAAAAATAAACTAAAATGAGCCCTTTTATAGTACAAAAAGAGCAAATTGCTACTGTAAATATTACTTTCACTGTCCCACAGTAAAAAATGAATCCCTTACAGTAGCGATTATTTGCTCTTTTTGTACTAATTTTAGTTTTTTTAACCCCATTATGTTACTAAACATCTCAGGCCCGGGTCACACTTCTGTGTTTTTTGGTGCTTTTTGCAGAAACACACTACAGGTCATTTACATGGTTTCCTATGGGACACGTTCACATCCATGATTTTTTCAGCTGCTGCGTATTTGGAAAGGGCAAGGACTTTTTTTAATGCAAAACGGTGCTATTTTAGTTTTTTGGTTTAATATACTTCAATGGAGAAGCTGCAGAAAAGCATGTAATGTGTTTTTGCGGCAATTTGTGTTTTGTAATCTGGCCAACAACAAATTGGCCCAAATTTTTTTTTTAAATGCAAAAAATTACCTCTTTTTTTTTTTTTACGGTTATTAACCGATTAGTTGATTAATCAAAACAATAATCGGCCAACTAATCGATTATGAAAATAATCGTTAGTTGCAGCCCTAGTCGGGTGGGTGGTGTTCTGCTAGTGGGGCTGGGCATTTGGGGGGTGGCTATTTGCCAGGGGGGGGGTCTGTCAGTGGTGAGTGGCAGGGCAGTAGTTGGGGATCTGGTAGTGGAGGGGCATTGGTTGGTGGGGTGAGCTTAACCCCCCCTGAACCCTGCACTCTGTCCACAGCGCAACCCCCTGAACCCTGCACTCTGTCCACAGCGCAACCCCCTGAACCCTGCACTCTGTCCACAGCGCAACCCCCTGAACCCTGCACTCTGTCCACAGCGCAACCCCCTGAACCCTGCACTCTGTCCACAGCGCAACCCCCTGAACCCTGCACTCTGTCCACAGCGCAACCCCCTGAACCCTGCACTCTGTCCACAGCGCAACCCCCTGAACCCTGCACTCTGTCCACAGCGCACCCTTCGAACCCTGCGCTACCTACATAGAGCACTCTTGAACTCTGCATTATGTACGTAGCGCAGCTCCCAAACCCTGCCCTCTGTACACATCACACCCCTGAAATCTGAGCCAATTATTACTTAAATTAAAAAACTGTTATAATTAAATGCAGAGGCAATTTAATATGATAAAGTGTAGATACATAGTCTTAAATATAAAACCAGCCCCTTGAGGACAACCATATTGCTGATGCGGCCCCCGATGAATTTGAGTTTGACACCCCTGCTCTAGGACATCAAAAAAGGCCAGATAACAGCAAGTGATTTTTAGGCCCCTTTCACATGGGCGTTCAATCAGTCCGTTATTGACCCGCAATTAGATGGATCAAAAATGGACTGTAATGCATCCCTATGAGCAGCCTATGTAAGCAGATGTGCGCCTATTTACATCAGGGACCGTCCAGGTGTGTCGTCCTGAACACAAGAAGTTTGCATTCAGGTCAGCTTTTGTGAAAAATAGCGGATGGCGAAAGGTATAGGCGGATGCACGACCATTTACATTCGACCAACCACACATGGCTACATTGTTCCTTCATTACAAGATGGAGAAAAAAAAAATTCCATTTATGTTCTGAGGGGCCTTCTACATCATAAACACTGCTTAATACCGGGCCATGAACTGTAAACCCCGTTATACCAATCTGTCACAATATGAAACGATGGCTGCTAGGTGACCGAGGTTTCTCCTACGCGTTCTGCATCTTGCAGGTAATACGTTTCCACGTCAGCACTGAATGATAGAGCTTGGAGTTTCCCAGCATTCTTTGCACTGTAGGTGGACTTTAAAATAGAAGCGATTGTGTCTTACCGTACACCTGTCAGAGTCACGGTGTGTGCCGTATTACTAATCCATCAGTGTCAAATTCACAATCGGTGTCAAGTTCAACTCCTGCACTACCATGTTATCATCATTGGCAGCACGTAGCTGATCTTACTCATCAGCAGAACACCTGTGTGTTTAGGTTCTGATGGGAGCTGTCTTTACTCCTAACTATGCAGACAGGTTCAGCTGCACTGTGACAGAACGTGAGTTGGGGTGTGACTGCTTCCACTGGAGTCTGATCACCAAGGTGTTAAGCTTTGTAAAAGAAGATTTTTGGCCTCATTAAAAAGCAGGGGAATAGTTGAGGCTTGGTTCACATTTGTGCGATGCGGGAACCACAGCGATTCCTGTGCGAGTTCCCACCTTGCATCTGAAATCGCAGGCAGTTCACACTGCTCCCTGGAACCGCTGTGAGTGTCAATATAAAAGTTAATGACACCCCCAAATCAGTTCGCAGAAGGCAGTGCAAACTGTGGTATTGGATCGCATGTGTCTGAACACCCATGCGAGCCAATTCCAGTGCAAATGTGATGTGATTTCAGCCATACAAACTGTATAGCCGAATTTGCATCGCACAGACATTGCATGTGATGTGCACAGCAGTGGGTATCACATGCAATGTCTAACAATCGCACCAGTGTGAACCCAGACTATAAACCTGAAACAATTTAGGTAAGAAGTCAAATCATTTCATCAGCTGCTAAAGCTGTCCAATGTAGAACGCCCTTTGGTCAAAGTTAAAAAGCTCAGTGTACATTATTTTTAATTTTATATAAAATGTCCTATGATTTTGTAGCCAGATTCAGCATAGCCATTAAGGTGCTGGGGAATGTACCATGGAGTGCAGGGAAAAGCACTGTACTGATGTCCTGATTTCATGCAGTGGGCCATCTTGGTGAATTTAGGTACCATCAGGGCAGACCCACTTCAAGGTACAGTGTGACCGATCATAGGTTATCTATTAAGGGCTCTTTCACACTGTTCAGATCCGCCTGTCAGTTTTTCAGGTGGACCTAAACGGATGCTCCATACATCCCGATGGAGCGACGAATGTCAGCGGTGACATGTCCGCTGACAACCAATCCACCCCGCTAAAACCAGATGGATGGAAACCCTATTTTCCATCCATCTGGCAGATCGGGTGAAAATGGACAGACGGTCCATTTTCATCCAATCCCCCCAATAGAGGAAAGCGGAGATCTGACAGGTCCATTTCTGCACAGCGAGCAGAGACGGACTTGTCATCCACCGGCTCAGCGGGGATCAGCGGAGCGATCCCCGCTGAGCAAGCGGATGTCTAAAAACGGATCCGCCCATGTGAAAGGGCCCTTAGACTACTGAGGAACTCTTAAGGGTGGAGTTGGGAACACCTGGCTTGCAGATTTCCAGGCTGAGAATTAAAGCCTAGTACACACGGGCTAAATGTCAGCCAGTTCAATAGAAACCAGCTGATATTCAGCCTGTGTGTATGGCAGTCGGTCTGACAGAAGCCGGACGAATGGCTCATGAGTAAAAAAGGTCTGCTTACCAACACCCGATGAGCACTCTCAGCCAATGGCGGAGAGCGCTGACTAGAGTGTTCGGGCGGGGGAGGGACGTCCCCCACCAGAACACAATAGCACCACTGTACTAACATCGGATTGTTAGCATAGCGGCTCCAATCTGAGCTTTCAGGTTTTTTTTCCTTCAACCCGCTGGGTTGCCCAAAGCGCCACCTGCCAGCTAATATGAAAGTATAAGTTCACGTTTGGAACATGCTACACTCATATTTAGGGTGTAACATTTTACGTGCTCCAACACCATCCCTCTCACCACCCGGGAAAACTCGCCCCCCCCAACATGACAGTGGGTGGGGATTCCTCATCCTCACAGCCCCTGGCACATTTAAAATTGGCGTGGCTGTGTGAAGCTCCACCCACACAGTTGTGTCAATAATTCACAGTGATCTGTGAATGAAGAAACTACAAGTCCTGTCTTCCACCACGGCAGACAGACTATAAGTTGTCTATGGACTTGAGAGTGCTCTGATCGGTGCACTTGTAGCCCACTAACGCTCCATGCAGCTCAGTAACTGAAAGGCCATACGGAGGTACGGGCAGAGAGGTGTAGGAAGTGTCTGCAGGACCCTGTCATTGTACATCCACTGATTGCTTTGAGTTCTCAATGGACTATGAAGGTGCTAATGAGTAAGTTGGTAGTCCATTCACATGCCTTCCAGCTTTCTTACAGAAAGCCAATAGAGATATGGGCAGAAAGCTGCACGACATACCTGCAGGAGCATGACCTTGTACCCGCAACCCACTGATTGGCTGCACAAAGCTTTGTAGGCTCCTGCAGAGAAAAATTAATGCACTTTTATTTTTTTTTGCAAAAAAAAATATAAAAGCACTTTTTTTTTGCCTTTAGGAATGCTTCATTTAATATCTATCCAACTGAAAAGAAAAAAAATTGTTTTAGTCCTGACCGTCAAAGAAAATATATACAAAAACCAGGATCCATTTTCTTTAGCATTGTAGTAACATTATGAAAAATGTTTCTTGAGATGGTCAGTGTACTGATTTTCTTAGAAGAGAAGGAAAGGAAAAAAAAAGCATGAACAGACTTGTAATTTTGAAAAACTGATTTTTAAAAGATGTGGACCTGGCAGTGAAGGGACTTATCACTGTGATGAGACTCATGAATTCAGAAATCCGGATGTAAACAGACTGGCTTAATTCTGTATATAAACAGCTTGGCAGACAGAGATCTGCGTTTGTCAGCCATACTGGGGTCTCCAAGGGACCATGAGGATGACATACATCAATAATTACAAGATGGCATGATCATCAGACGGTAAAACCCATTGTAATTTATTAATTCACAGGCAAGTGTTTAACGCTTTGCACCCTGGGAGGTTCCTTCCTGCCCATACAGCAGGCATGCTACATCACGGCACAGGATACCTTTCAGAAATAAATACCTTCATGGTTTTAGTTTCTACATTTAAAGATAAGCTCCAGGAAAACTGTTGCACAGAAAAAAATGCATACTGTATATGGGAGCTGCTTAACCTGCAAAACATTTTTGATTTCTGGCTATCCAGGTTTTGAGATTTATACAGCTCTGCCACAGAGCAAAGCACTGCCTTGGATGGCAGGAGACCTGATCTTTCCCTACTGCAGTTAAAGTGGAGTTCCACCCAAAAGTGGATACTCCGCTTATCTGCCTCCTGTCCCCCTCCGGTGTAAGTTCATCTTTTTTGCACTAGCGATCAGCAGATCCCGGGTGTCATGCAGGTCTCCTGCAGACTGTCCGTGTAAGCTGTCTGCCCCGTACAGCGTATCGGCAGGCAGTTTTACACTGACAGGTAGAATCAATGAACTACCAGAGCGCTCAACAGTGCCATGGTAGTTCATTGAGAACAAGGCGACAGCCGCAAAGGCCGTCAGTAGTTGTAGTCCATTCATTCACAGAACATCGTCAATGAATGACGTGGGCACATTTCGTGGGCGCAGGGAGAAGATCCCCCGCTTGCTGTCAAAACAGGGGAGAGCAGGGCAGTGTGGGATCGGTATATTTGTAACCTGTTACACCCTAAATACGTACGTGTAACATATTACAAAAAGGTGAACTTCTCCTTTAAAGTTTATGAAGAACAAAAACGCTTTAATTTTTTTGTTTTGGCTAGCATTCTAGAAGGATTAAAACCTGGTTTTAATTTCGTCATTTCCATTGATTTTTATGATTTTCATATACACACTAAAATAATAACATACATAATTACATCTAACGCCGCGTACACACGATCGATTTTCGACGGTGAAAACACCGTCGAGAAAATCGACGGGAAAAACGACCATGTGTAGGCTCCCCGGCAGTGTTTCCCTATGGGAAAACTGCAGCGGAAAAAAATGCAGTGAATCACAACGAGAAAAATGAGAGCATGTTCTAATTTTTCTCGTCGTGATTAATGCCGTTTTTCTCGTCGGTAAAAATGACCAAAAGCCCACACAAGGTCGTTTTTCTCGTCGAAGAGAAAAAATTTAATTTTTCCCCGACGAGAAAAATGGTCGTGTGTACGCGGCATTATCCTAAGCATGTCACATTTGTGTGTGAACAAGTAAAAAAAAAAAAAAAATCTGCAACAGTTGCTTACCCTAGCCTGTAAGCACAGTGGTCTGTCAGAAACAATGTGAAAGTGGGGGTAAACACACAGGAATGTGGACACTGTTAGGTCTTGCAAAGCAAAGTTACACTACCATGCAATAGTTTTAGGCAGGAGTAGGAAAAATGCTATAAATTAAAAAGAAGTATGGGATTTTTTATTTTATAACCATACTTAGATTGCTTGGTTCTCAGTCTTAGAGCCGGCAGCGGACAGATGCACCTAATACCGCCGATCGCTCGGTTCTCAGAGCTCCCTAAGGAGAGAGCTGGAGACTATCAGTCACCACTGTCTGCTCTGCCCCTTCAGTGCTCACTGGAGCACTGGGCTGTGAAGGGGGCAGGAGTGGCCGGCTCAGGCTCTCAGCGGCTCGCTGAGAGGCTAAGCCAGGTGCCGGTTCAGGCATGTGGACGGATCCCGATCATATGATCTTTCCTCAGCCTGGACCGGTTGCGTGAGGTCAGCCGACGTTAGGCTTTAGCCCACTGTCTGCTGAAAATGGGTCACAGGAGTGAAGAACAAACTGCACTACTGTGATCCACAGGAGTATAGCCAAACAAGCTTTGGCTGTACTTCTCCTTCAAGAATGCTTTCAGAAATAGAGTGTTAATAGTTTATTTTTTATCAATTACCAAAAAATTTAAAGTAAATGAACAGAAGAGAAATCCAAATCAAACCAATATTTGGAGTGACCACCCTTTGCCTTCAAAACAGCACCAATTCTTCCAGGTACACCTGCACACAAGTTTTGAAGAAACTCGGCAGGTAGGTTGTTCTAAACATCTTGGAGAACTAACCACAGATCTTCTACGGATGTAGGCTGCCTCAAATCCTTCTGTCTCTTCATGTAATCTGAGACAGACTCCATGATGTTGAGATCGGGGCACTGTGGGGGGCAAAACCATCACTTTCCAGGACTCCCTGTTCTTTACACTGAAGATAGTTCTTAATGACATTGGTTGTTTGTGGTCATTGTCCTGCTGCAGAATAAATTTGGGGCCAAATCACACGCCTCCCCAATGGTAATGCATATGATGGATAAGTATCTGCTTATATTTCTCAGCATTGAGGACACCATTGATCCTCACCAAATCTCCAACTGCATTTGCAGAAATGCAGTCTCAAACAAGCCAGGAACCTCCACCATGCTTCACTGATGCCTGAAGACACTCATTATTGTACCGCTCTCCAGCCCTTCGGCAACAAACGGTCTCCTGCTACAGCCAAATATTTTAGATATTGCCTCATTAGTCCAGAGCACCTGCTGCCATTTTTCTGCACCCCGTCCAGTTTCTGTGCTTTCTTGCAAAGTTGAGTCACTTACCTCCAAAGTGGAAACAAGGCTGTTTTTTTTTGGCCGCAATTTTTTCATGAAGACCACTTCTGGTCAGACTTCTGCAGACAGTAGATGGGTGTACCTGGGTCCGACTGGTTTCTGCCTCTTCTGTGCTGATAACACTGCTGGACATCTTCCAATGTGGAAGGGAAGCGAGCATGATTGTGTCTTTCATCTGCTGCATTAAGTTTCCTTGGCCGACCACTGTATCTACAATCCTCAGCGTTGCCTTTTTTTTGTGCTTCTTCAAAAGAGCTCTTTTTTTAAATCTTTGCCTGGAAGAGACCTTGCTGATGCAGTATAACTACCTTGCGTCTTGTTGCTGTGCTCAGTCTTGCCATGGTGTATGACCTGTGACTTGAAACGGTCTTCCACAACCTCACCTTAGCAGCAGAGTTTGGCTGTTCCTCACTCAGTATTAAGCCTCCTACACAGCCGTTACTGTTTCAGTTAATGAATGTGTTTCAACCTACATATGAAATTGATGATCATTGGCACTTGCTTGGTATAATTGGTAATCATACACCTGACTCTAATCCTACAAAATCCCTGACTTTGTACAAGTGTAAGGCCCCTTTCACACTGGGGCGTTTTTCATGCGGTTTAGCGCTAATAATAGTGCTATTATACCGCATGAAAAAGTCCTGCTCTGTAGCCTTCAATGTGAAAGCCCGAAGGCTTTCACACTGAAGCGGTGCGCTAGCAGGACCGCTCCAAAAGTCCTGCTAGCCGCTTCTTTACAGCGGTAAAGGAGCGGTGTGTGTTCACCGCTCCTTTACCGCGGGTGCCCATTGAAATCAATGGGACACCGCGGTAATACCGCCCGCAAACCGCGGCAATAGCCGCGGTTTGCAGGCGGTATTAACCCTTTTTCGGCTGCTAGCGGGGGTTAAATTCACCCCCCTAGCGACCGCATACCGCGGTAAGAACGACGGTATAGCAGCGCTGCAAATCGCGCTGCTATACCGCCACCGCTCCTGCCCGCCCCAGTGTGAAAGGGGCCTAAGAGTTGTTGCCGATTTGAAGCCAAAGGGTCACACCAAATATTGATTTGATTTCGATATTTCTTCTGTTGGTTCACTTTGCATTTTGTAAATTGATAAAAAACAAAATTAAAATATATATTTTTAAAGCATTCCCACTTTACAGCATTTCATCACACCTGCCTAAACTTTTACAAAGTACTATTAATTTGCGCTATACGCCAGGAATTCTGGATGTGTATTTGGCTGCTGGGGCGTAAAGGAATGATTTGCCTGGCTCCGCCCACTTTTCTGAAATAAGGAATAATTCTCTTGTATTTGGGATTTGTGGTGGAACAAGACATGTGAGCACCTTCAGTTTAAGAAAGCTTTACTGTACTATGCTAAGGAAGAGAGTTGAAAATGTTGATCAGTTCCAAACGACTAGTTATTTAAAGTGGAGCTAAAGTTAAAAATAAAATGGCGTACAGGCAGGCTCTTTATTGCAGAAGAGATATGCATCCAGAGTGGATGGGAACAAAAAGGTACAAAATATGGGTAGGAGATCTAGCAGCTGGTGTCCATAAGCCAACAGGTAATGAAGCCCCAATGGTATAACAATTTTGCATAATAATTTAACATCAGCCAACTTCACCATGCTGGCCACTTTGTCAATACTGTATTTCTGGCCATATGACAAACAGAAAGAAAGGAACTGATGAAGGAAAAGGCATTATATGAAGTTTAGAGAATTTTCTAAAAAAGTACTCGTAAATGGCTTACCTCTCGACAAAAACTGACAATATTCTCCCAAAGCTCCTTGGCCTCACCCTCGTCCGTCTGCCTTCGTGTCTCCGCCCTGACACTCTCTCTACGCCGCAGCATTCTCCCCCCTCGCTTGTGGTGCTGTGCCAAGTATACCTGTGGCGTGTGGCAAGCCACACAGTGTGTGGATAGAGTCTCATTTAAGAGGGTACACGCTGGGCAGGCCCACTCTGCCCTACGGGGAGCTGGTATGGGGATGACTCCTGTGCTGGAGGGTGATGGTAGTCCCTCAGTTCCAGTTAAACCATTAAGACCCTCATTTGTCCGCACTGCCCCGCAAACTCGACATCTACTGGCAGTACTAAGATTACGAAAAGTGCATTTCCCGCACGGCCAGCTGGTGTCAGGGCTATGTGGCTCAGCAGAAGATGGAGTTGTTTCAGGTGTTGGCGTTTCCTCTTCCAAGACGCTCAGGCGTTTAGGAAGACGACTTGAGGTGGAAGGAGGAGGAGAGAGCGGATTATCTGGCGCCACTTCCCTTCGACTTCTTGGTACGGGAATATTATGTGGTCCAGGTGACAGTGGCAGTGACGGAAGCGGTCTGGGGGAATCCGGTTCACGTAGAGGACCTGAGGCTTGTTCATCTGGGCCCTGAAATGCAGCAGGAGGTGGGACAACCTCAGGGACAACCAACGCCTCTGGCGGGATTTTGGGCAAAGACAATTTGCGTGGCCCACCACAGGCAGAGCAGGAGCTGGACACAGGAGTGTTAACCAGAGTGCAGCGTGGACAACTCCACCCAGTAGCTGGTACAGATGGCAGGCTAGGGGGTGTAATGTCCTCAACATCTGAATCTTGAGTAGGAGAGCATGCGTCCTCGTGAGGTCCACGCGAGATGCCATTGGGAATGGCCGGAGGAGGCAGGAACCCACAAAGCTGGCAAGTGGCTGGAGGTGGTGATGGGTTGATGGGAGCGAGATTGGAGAAGGTGCAGCGACTGCAGGACCAGCGTTGCTCAGCTGAGCTGAGCCGCAGGATGTGGTTGAGGTCCGGAAGGTGGCGTGGAGCTTCACAGATGGAGCAGTGTCGCTGCCCCTGGGGATTCAGGAACGTACAGCGACAGCATGACCACTCCCCACAGGAGGAGGGGGCAGCCATAGGGACTGGAAGCCTAAAAAAAAAGAAGAAGAGCAATAAAAAAAGCCAGTGAGCCACAAAGAAAAATGATATGACATGCATATATACACTCAAACTGGTACAGGAATATTCAATAAAGCAGCATTAAGCAGACAAGAATACAAAGTTAGTAAACTTGGACTATCATAGTGAACTATTTACAAGTTATAAAATCTTTTAACCACTTGCTCACTGCCCTATAGCAGTTTTACTGCTACAGGGCGGCAGCTGTGCGCCGGATAACGTGTATATACGTAAATTGGCATTTCCGCCTGTAGGGGGCGCACCTATTCTGTTGTAAATATTCACAGCAGAAGCCGATCTGCGGATGCCAGGCACTCGATGTCCTCCGGCACCTAACAATCGTCAGTAAAGAACACAGAACGGCGATCTATGTAAACAAGGCAAATGCCCGTTCTGACGAGGGGGGGGTTTGGGGGAGGATTCTGTGTTCATTAATCCCCTTGTAAAAACAGCACACACTGTACACCAAGACACTTGCTAGGCACACATTTAACCCTTTGATCGCCCTAGATGTTCAACCCCTTCCCAGCCAGTGTCATTATTACAGTGACAGTGTGTATTTTTAGCACAGATTAAAGTGGTTGTAAACCCACTTATGCAACTTGCACCTACAGGTAAGCATAGATTAAGGCTTACCTGTAGGTGCAAGAAATATCTCCTAAACCTACACGGTTTAGGAGATATCTGCAAAAAATTACATGCATCGGTGTCTACGGCGCATGCACGCCGTAGACAACGGCGCATTCACAGGGTTAATCTTATTCACAAATCCGGCTTAGCCAAATTTGACGGCTCCCACGCGCATGTGCGGAGTGACGTCTTCGCCGCTCCGGCCAATCACAGCGCCGGAGCGGCGCTGTGATTGGCTGGAGCGGCGATAGCCGGAAGTAACCTTCCGGCTATCGCCGCAGCGATGGCTGGAGAGGGAGACGAGGACGGCTTCGGGGGCCTTGATCTAAGGTAAGTGATGCATAATGAGCTAGTATGCTAGTCATACTAGCTCATTATGGCTTTGTCTTGCAGGTTGGATAAAAAAAAAAAAAAAAAAGTTCCAGGGTTTACAACCACTTTAAAGTCACGTCAGTTAGTATCCGACTGTCCGCTGCAATATCGCAGCCCTGCTAGAAGTCGCTGATCATTGCATTTACTAGTAAAAAATAAATACAATTTCTATAAACATATCCTGTAGTTTTAAGATATAAAGTTCACGTAAACCAATCAACATACAAGGGATGTAGCAGAATACATACTTGCCTAAGTTTATGAAGAAATTCGATATTTACCATTTAATACAAGCTGTACACTCACTACTTTACATTGTAGCAAAGTATCATTCCCTCAGTGTTGTCACATGAAAAGATATAATAAAATATTTACAAAAATGTGAGGGGTGTACTGACTTTTGTGAGATACTGTATATGAATGAAAGTGGAACTTCTGCTATAACTAGTCTCTGTAGAAGAGTAAGGAAGGATTGAATAAAAAAATGTTTTTATTGGTGTCCCATGGCAGCTAGAAAGTAATAAAAGCCCGATAACCTTTCTCCGCTCTAGCCAGAACAAATAAAAAATAGCTTTGTTATCAGTTCAACATTAAACTGTAGTCTAAAAATAGAACTTATAATTGCTGAGTTGATTAGATATCTTATATAAGTAATTTCATATGTCTCCGTTTGTGAAGCCAGAATGGGAGATTATGCGTCATTTAAAATATTAAATTAAACTCTTATTTAAAAATGTACCCAAATATAAAGCTTTATGTGCCAATTCGTATTGAGAAAAAAATAAAAAAAAAAATCGAAAAAAAAATGCGATTATCTGTACAATGCAAATCAAAGTTCTGGATTCCTTAACCACTTCAATACCGGGCACCAATTTTTAGCTTTCAGCGCTGTCACACTTTGAATGACAATTGCACGCTCATGCAACACTGTACCCAAATGACATTTTTATCATTTTCTTCCAACAAATAAGAGCTTTCTTTTGGTGGTAATTGATCACCACTGGTGTTTTGTTTTTTTTTGCTAGCTAAACAAACTAAAAAAGACTGGAATTAAAAAAAAAAAAAAAAAAACGTTTCCCTTTGTTTTGGTTATAAAATTTAGGTTTCTCCTTCACCGACGGGCACTGATGAGTTGGCACTGATGGGCACCGATAAGCGGCTCTGAAGGAGCAGCAACAGACTGTTGAGGCTTCCTCTGATCTCTCCCTGTCAGGATGTTACTGAAACAGACAGCAGATCCCGACTAACCCATCATTCTACCTCCACCAAGTCAAACTCAAGGACTTACACTAGCAGCATTTAAAAATACATTTCATGATTTTATCGAATATAAAACATTCATAGGTGTCTTTTAAATGTAGAACTGGAGCTCAGCTTTAACCTTCTGTGATCTGACACAATTACCATCTGAGTAAAGTTCCTCGAGGGTCTACTTTATCTCTACCATGCATTACTGAGCAGTTCTGATTACTGGAAGTCCTTGTTGGAAAATTCTGTCATCTAAGCAGCTGTTCGCTTTCTCCCTAGATAAGCAAAGACGCTCACCGCACATGAACTGCAAGATAGCATTGGCCAAACCAGGAAGGAAATTCACGGGCCGTGTCACCATCTTCTCTACCGTATGTCCTTGGCTACAGAACCACACTTGTATGGCTTCCCTAACCTTTTACATTTCACTTTTCCGAAGCCAACTAAATGGACGATTTAAGATTGTACAATATACAGTAATGTCTACATAATGGGGGAAAAGATTTATGGCATTTTTTTTTTTTTACTAGTAATGGCGGCGATCTGCGATTTTTAAATCAGGACTGCTACATTATGGTGGACAGATCGGACACTTTTGACACATTTTTGGGGCCATTGACAATTATACAGCGATCAGTGCTATAAAAATACACTGATTACTGTGTAAATGTCACTGGCAGGGAAGGGGTTAACAGTAGGGGGCGATCAATGGGTTAACTGTGTTGCCTCGTGTGTGTTCTAATTGTAGGGGGATGGGAGTGACTGGAGCAAATGACAGATTGTTTTTTCCAAGCTAGTAGGAACTCACGATCTGTCTCTCCTCACAGAACAGGGATTTGTGTGTTTACGCGCGCGCACACACACACGTCTTTGCTCTGGCTCTCGTGCACGCCGGCCACGCGCATCGGCACCCCCACAGTGACGGCGGCTGGTTGGCAAGTGGTTAAAAGAGCTGCAGGAATATCTGGCAAGTACTGGCTGTGTGGTACATGTGACAACAATCTCCCGTATTCTTCATATGTCTGGGCTATGGGGTAGAGTGGTAAGACGGAAGGAAGCCTTTTCTTAAGAAAAATATCCAAGCCCAGCTAAATTTTGCAAAAACACACCTGAAGTCTCCGAAAAGCATGTGGGTAAAATTTATTATGGTCTGATGAAACCAAGGTTGAACTTTTTGGCCATAATGCCAAAAGATATGTTTGGCGCAAAAACAGCACTGCACATCACCAAAAGAACAGCACACCCACCGTGAAGCATGGTGGTGGCAGCATAATGCTTTGGGGCTGTTTTTATTCAGCTGGAACAGGGGCCTTAGTCAAGGTAGAGGGAATTATAAACAATTCCAAATACCAGTCAATATTGGCACAAAATCTTCAGGCTTCTGCTAGAAAGCTGAACATGATGAGGAACTTCATCTTTCAGCATGACAACGACCCAAAGCATACATCCAAATCAACAAAGGAATGGCTTCACCAGAAGAAGATTAAAGTTTTGGAATGGCCCAGACCTGAATCCTATTGAAAATCTGTGGGGTGATCTGAAGAGGGCTGTGCACAGGAGATGTCCTCGCAATCCGACAGATTTGAAATGTTTTTGCAAAGAGGAGTGGGCAAATATTGCCAAGTCAAGATGTGCCATGCTGATAGACTCATACCCAAAAAGACTGAGTGCTGTAATAAAATCAAAAAGGTGCTTCAACAAAGTATTAGTTTAAGGGTGTGCACACTTATGCAACCATATTAAATTTTACTTCCCTTCACCTAAAAGATTTCAGTTTGTTGTTCAACTGAGTGTGTGTGTGTCGTGAATGTACTGATGAGAAAGCAGGGTGGGAGGTTGCTATAAATAGATTAGCAGACAGCTTGCCGTCTCAGAGCAGAGCTCTGCACATTCCTTTCTTCCTTTGTGAAGTGGGGGTGTGTGCCTTTCCTCCAATTAGCTGTATTCCAGCACTTTCTAAATGATGTATACA
>CM055127.1:127858307-127880807 GCA_029206835.1 Rana muscosa | reverse complement strand
GGAGGCATTCCCCCATCAACACTGACAGGGTTGATGGCGGAATCGAGAAATAAAATCGTATCATCTATGGCCAGACTATGAATAGTGTGCTGATGAGAACTCCTCCATTAGACTATGGGTGTGTCAAGACATCAGCCACTAGAGGGAAGGTTAGAACAAAAGGTGCTAAACCCAGGGACACATTATTACCCCGAATTACAAATGAACACCCAACTCAGGCAATTTTTTTTGTATTGGTGCCCCAGGAGGTGTTAAAATTAGCAAGCTTGGACTGCAATACTTGCCTCTTTTCTGGTGCTGTCTCACCTACCAATACATTTTTTTGTGCCAGTAGAAGTCCTCTGTCTTTCAGGTTGAATAAAATCCTGCACGTTGTTCAACCCAGAAGACTGAGGACATCGTGTGAGTACGGGGCACCACAGTGCTTTGCGCTCAGATTGCAACAATGGAGAGAGTGGCCCTGAAATCATCGAAACTCACCACCTCTCCAGCACTGTCCCCTCCAGTTAGGCCCCTTTCACACTGAGGCGTTTTTACCGCGTTTTTGCGGTAAAAATAGCGCTGTAATAACGCCTGAAATAATCCTGCCCCAGCATTCTCAATGTGAAATCTCTTGAGGGCTTTCACATTGAGGCGTTGTGCTGGCTGGGCGTTGAAAAAAATCCTGCAAACAGCTTTTTTAGAGCAACTTTAGGGCGCATAAAATAGCGCTGTAAAAACGCCTATCCCCATTGGAATGAATGGGAACCGCGGTAAAAACGCATAGGCATAAGCGTGATTTTAAAAAATAACGCTAACGCCTATGTGTTTTTACCGCGTCCGCGCTATTTTTAGCGCGAACGCGGTAAAAACGCATAGGCGTTAGCGTTATTTTACAAAATCTCATAATTTCTGAGTATTTTTTCAACGCCTCAGTGTGAAAGGGGCCTTACTCCTAGTACCGAACCGCTCAATAAATCCTTTTTGCCAGCAGAGGTCCTCGATTATCCAGGTTAAAGGGCACCTAGTGTGTCATTCAACCCAGAGAACGGAGGACATTCTGTGAGTACAGGGCACCACGGTGCAATAATTCAGAGAGTGGCACCGGCAGAAATCGATGCTCTTGTCCTCTCTAGCACTGTACCCTCCAGCAATTTCTTTGTGTCAGTAGACGTCCTCAGTTTTCTGGTATGAAGTACGCCCACCATCATTTATCAGCATGGATGTCGCACCACTTCCTTAAACTAAATCTCTATAAAACCAAGCTATTAAATATTCCCCCCTCCCCCACCCGTGCCCCCCTCCATGACTTTTCCATCAAAATCAACAATGCAACCATCAGACCCTCCCCTCACGCCAGGGTACTAGGTGTAATCCTAGACTCCGACTTGTCCTTTCAGCCCCAAATCCAATCGTTGTCAAAAGTTTGTAGAATTGACCTCCTCTTTAACAAATGAAACCACCAAGCTCCTCATTCACTCCCTTGTTATCTCTCACCTTGACTATTGCAACTCCCTTCTCATTGGCCTGCCCCTCCATAGGCTATCCCCTCTTCAGTCCATCATGAATGCTGCTGCCAGGCTTATCCACCGTTCAGCGTCCACCAACCCTCTCCTCCAATCCCTACACTGTCTCCCAATCGGCCAGCGAATTAAATTGAAAAATACTAACCACAACATACAAAGCCAGTCACAACTCTGCCCTGAGCTACATCACCAAACTTTTCTCCAAATATCACCCAAACCGTCTTCTCCACTCCTCCCAAGACCTTCTACTCTCAAGCTCCCTAGTCTCCTCCTCCCATGCTCATCTCCAGGATTTCTGCAGAGCCTCTCCCATCCTCTGGAACTCGCTAACTCAACCTGTCCGGCTATCCCCTACTCTAGCTACCTTCAGGCGATCCCTGAAAACGTATCTCTTCAGGGAATCCTATCACGCCTCCAACTAATCTTTTACCACTTCCATCGGCTCATTCCCCACAGTTACAACCTTTTGTACCACCTGTCCCACCCTATTAGACTGTAAACTCTTCTGAGCAGGGCCCTCTTAATCCTCTTGTATTCTATTGTATTATAACTGTATTGTCTCCCTTTTATATTGTAAAGCGCTGCGTAAAACTGTTGGCCCTATATCAATTCTGTATAATGATTAATAATAATTTAACCTGGAAGACTGAGAACATCTGTGAGTACAGGGCATCATAGACCCGCCCCCTGAGGTGACATCACAATGATGCTCTGCACTTTGTCTAATAAGGCAGATGACTTCATCACGTCAGCACCGCCACATGGTACACATCTAGCGCACCTATGTGACATGCTCTGCAAAAGTAGCCATCAGCACTTCAAAACCAGCTTGGCTTACTGCTAGGAACGCATCTCCTCTGGTCCTTCTACTACAACAGCTGTGGCTCTTTAGGGTTAATTACAGTCACCTAAGAACCAGATCCACAAAAGAATCAATTTTCCTCATGTAAGGCAAATCCAAAAATAGCACGCCCTGGGGTTTTTACGATTTCTTTAGTATCAACAGAAAGGGGGAAACAGCCAAAGGTCAGGCTTGATTAACCGGTGTCTTTTTTCAACCACAAGAAGTACATATTGGTGTAACAGGCCCAGCGGATGATGGTGTGTGTCATCTCCAGACAATTTCCAGAGTCAGCTGTTCTGCGCTGTACACAAAGCTGCTGGTGAAGGGCAACGTAGCCCGCCAGTCAATAACATAAGGTACAACTGTAATGTCTTTTTATATATAGGTAAGGACATTCCTAGGAACAAAGTCTCCTGACAAATGTATAAAAAGACGCTCGTGCTTCATCAATTTTCTATTTGGTCAGTGTAATGATTATGTTTGTATTTATGCATTCTGTCGTTACAATAAAGAACATGGAAATCCTGACATTTTTTATTTGATAAAATACTTGTTTTCACCCTTTTTAGTTCTTCGTTACATCTCAATGCTGCCGATTCCCTGCCGGCTGGGGGGACAGCGCCAGGAGAGGAGGCGAGCCGGCTGGGGGGACAGCGCCAGGAGAGGAGGCGAGCCGGCTGGGGGGACAGCGCCAGGAGGGGAGGCGAGCCGGCTGGGGGGACAGCGCCAGGAGGGGAGGCGAGCCGGCTGGGGGGACAGCGCCAGGAGGGGAGGCGAGCCGGCTGGGGGGACAGCGCCAGGAGGGGAGGCGAGCCGGCTGGGGGGACAGCGCCAGGAGGGGAGGCGAGCCGGCTGGGGGGACAGCGCCAGGAGGGGAGGCGAGCCGGCTGGGGGGACAGCGCCAGGAAGGGAGGCGAGCCGGCTGGGGGGACAGCGCCAGGAGAGGAGGCGAGCCGGCTGGGGGGACAGCGCCAGGAAGGGAGGCGAGCCGGCTGGGGGGACAGCGCCAGGAGGGGAGGCGAGCCGGCTGGGGGGACAGCGCCAGGAGGGGAGGCGAGCCGGCTGGGGGGACAGCGCCAGGAGGGGAGGCGAGCCGGCTGGGGGGACAGCGCCAGGAGGGGAGGCGAGCCGGCTGGGGGGACAGCGCCAGGAGAGGAGGCGAGCCGGCTGGGGGGACAGCGCCAGGAGAGGAGGCGAGCCGGCTGGGGGGACAGCGCCAGGAGAGGAGGCGAGCCGGCTGGGGGGACAGCGCCAGGAGAGGAGGCGAGCCGGCTGGGGGGACAGCGCCAGGAGAGGAGGCGAGCCGGCTGGGGGGACAGCGCCAGGAGAGGAGGCGAGCCGGCTGGGGGGACAGCGCCAGGAGAGGAGGCGAGCCGGCTGGGGGGACAGCGCCAGGAGAGGAGGCGAGCCGGCTGGGGGGACAGCGCCAGGAGGGGAGGCGAGCCGGCTGGGGGGACAGCGCCAGGAGGGGAGGCGAGCCGGCTGGGGGGACAGCGCCAGGAGGGGAGGCGAGCCGGCTGGGGGGACAGCGCCAGGAGGGGAGGCGAGCCGGCTGGGGGGACAGCGCCAGGAGGGGAGGCGAGCCGGCTGGGGGGACAGCGCCAGGAGGGGAGGCGAGCCGGCTGGGGGGACAGCGCCAGGAGGGGAGGCGAGCCGGCTGGGGGGACAGCGCCAGGAGGGGAGGCGAGCCGGCTGGGGGGACAGCGCCAGGAGGGGAGGCGAGCCGGCTGGGGGGACAGCGCCAGGAGGGGAGGCGAGCCGGCTGGGGGGACAGCGCCAGGAGGGGAGGCGAGCCGGCTGGGGGGACAGCGCCAGGAGGGGAGGCGAGCCGGCTGGGGGGACAGCGCCAGGAGGGGAGGCGAGCCGGCTGGGGGGACAGCGCCAGGAGGGGAGGCGAGCCGGCTGGGGGGACAGCGCCAGGAGGGGAGGCGAGCCGGCTGGGGGGACAGCGCCAGGAGGGGAGGCGAGCCGGCTGGGGGGACAGCGCCAGGAGGGGAGGCGAGCCGGCTGGGGGGACAGCGCCAGGAGGGGAGGCGAGCCGGCTGGGGGGGGGGGACAGCGCCAGGAGGGGAGGCGAGCTGGCTGGGGGGGGACAGCGCCAGGAGGGGAGGCGAGCCGGCTGGGGGGGGGGGGGGACAGCGCCAGGAGGGGAGGCGAGCCGGCTGGGGGGGGGGGACAGCGCCAGGAGGGGAGGCGAGCCGGCTGGGGGGTGGGGGGACAGCGCCAGGAGGGGAGGCGAGCCGGCTGGGGGGTGGGGGGACAGCGCCAGGAGGGGAGGCGAGCCGGCTGGGGGGTGGGGGGGACAGCGCCAGGAGGGGAGGCGAGCCGGCTGGGGGGTGGGGGGACAGCGCCAGGAGGGGAGGCGAGCCGGCTGGGGGGGGGGGGACAGCGCCAGGAGGGGAGGCGAGCCGGCTGGGGGGGGGGGGGACAGCGCCAGGAGGGGAGGCGAGCCGGCTGGGGGGGGACAGCGCCAGGAGGGGAGGCGAGCCGGCTGGGGGGGGGGGGGGACAGCGCCAGGAGGGGAGGCGAGCTGGCTGGGGGGGGGGGGGGACAGCGCCAGGAGGGGAGGCGAGCCGGCTGGGGGGGGACAGCGCCAGGAGGGGAAGCGAGCCTGCTGGGGGACAAGATTAAATCTACAAGACAACACCTTGCCTACTTGTACAAAACATCCAATATTTATAAAATGCCTGGTCCATTATACTGCATCTTATTTCCATGTTATAAATAACCAGAATCTGTACAGCTAGCCATGCATACCCTACTCCAAGAAGGTCTTGGCTAGGCAGAGACGAGTGGCTACATACCCCTGCCTGTTGACATCCATCTTGATACTGGCCCATTGTCATACATCTGCACTAATCACCCAATAGAAGCAAACTGAGAGGTGACATTATTGTATTCCTAAACAGAGAAAGTGGCGTCACCTTTCTGGCTAAGCTGTGTGGTAGGGATATATGAATCACAAAATTGGCTGGACAGAATTACAAATCCTTTGACAGATAAGCGTTCATTTTCTGGGGTTCAGATTTAAATCTGAGCATATAGTGACTCGTAGTGCTGCGTAGTAACTCAATGGAAACAGGTTCACAATTTACTCGCTATGTGCATTTTAAAAACACGGTAGCCAACCTAACCAATATTACCCTGTGCGGTCTGTCTTTGCCCAAGTCATGTCTACCTAAATCACAATTTTCCAGTAATACCCATCATTTGTGTCTGTCCACATTAGGGCAGTCTTCACAAAAGCTGGTAGACCACCCAACGCTCTGATCAGGAGACAGTCATCCCAGCAGAAAATGTTAATAGCACTGTCAATGTTAAGGTCAGGAGCAGACAAGTGTCACCCTGGTGGAGTGAATGGGACAGATCACTGTCTGCTATAGTCAGGCAAAGCAACCCGCAGTTAAAGGGACAAGTGCACCTGTTCCTCCCCATGTGCCTGGGCTTAGTGTAACTTTCTCCTAACGTAAGCACTTGTAGAGCTCAGCATAAGCAGATTTATGAAGATTAGACATTTACATCGGAGACACAGAGGGGTTAACAAGGTTTCAATATTCATGTCACTTTGTTCACCCTGCAGTCATAAAAATACCGCAGACCAACATGGAAGGAAAACTACCTCAGGAGGTTTTCGTTTTGTGCACCATCAATGGCGCATCACGTGCACGGAGGGCTCCATATTTGTTTTTCAGTGGCACAGGTCACAACTCAACATTTGCACGGAGCATTAAAAAGGAAAATCTGCTTGCCAAGGTTTTGTACCAAACAGTCCCCCCATTGAGGCCTCATTTACTCACTGCTTTGTCGTGTTTTTTTGCGTGTTTTTAGGGCAGCACCATTTATTTTAAATGGGCCTCCCTCCACTTCAAAAATGTGCCCAAAAAAAAGATCATGTACCAAAATTTTGAGCCAGGCGCGTTAGGCAGCGAGTGTTTTGCCACGATTTGTGTGTTTTGTCGCATTACAATCGCGCCAAATTTGTACTGCGTTTGGGGTGCCATTATGGCGTTTTGTGGAGACTCTGGAATTGCAGGCAGAATCACTATTCCAATACACTCAGGTATGAGCTGAAAAAATAAATAAAAGCAGAAGTACAATCGCCAATCCCTCATTGCACTTTTATGTTTTTTAGTTTTGGAAAAGGTTTAAACCCATCAGGTTTCTATAGCCTGGTACACACTATCAGTTTTTTTTTCGTTCAACCCAGTGGGCTTAACAAAAAATGAAGCTCAGAAGGAGATCCTGTACTAACCAGGGTGGATATAAATCAATTATTTAAAAAAAAAAAAAAAAAAAAGATTTTTTTGATTTTTATGAAATTTATTTTAATAAAATGCTTTTGGAATAAAAAGCCATCTAAAAAAAAGTTTTCACTATTTAAGATACATTAATAATTTAGTTTATGCGGCATGAAATGGAGCTTAGTTATGTAGCATGAGGCTGTATATTCTGCAATATTTACATTTTTGGTAAACAATGAATCCAAGCGCTGCCAGCTGAGATAACATGCACTGCATTGATGCATTCACACAATTTCACAGTAACCATGAGATAAAACAAAGCTCAGGAATATTCTTTTATCTCATTGTTTTGCAAATCTATGTACACTACAAACTGTATGATCGAATCGGTTTCGATATCGCTGTTTTACTAACCTGACAGCTTATTATTCTAAATAGGAAACCTTCATTTTGTTTGCAAATATTAAAGATTCTAACTACCAGCAAGAATAAGTCCTTACATTTAAAGAGCACTTGTCATTTCAGATCCATCATGGCAGCGCCTGTTAGCGGGCGTCCACTCACCTGCTGCCGCCACGTCCCTCACCTTGTTGTGTCACTGCCGCATCACCAGCTGTCCCATTAAAGTGAATGGGACTGTCGGTGAGTCAACAGCGGGCAGGGCCGCCATCAGGGGGTACAGGCAGTACACCTGTAAGGGGCCCGGATGGCAACTGCCCCTTTTTTATTTATTTATTTTTGCAAGGGTTGCAAGGGGCCCGGAGGTCCCCAGAGGCCCGGATGGCAACCCTCCCCCCCTTTTTTTTTTTGATAACATTTTTTTTTTGTAAGGGGCCCAGAGGTCCCCAGAGGGTAACCCCCTTTTTTATAAAAAAAAAAATGTTTGTTAAAAATTTTTTTGTAAGGGGCCCAGAGGTCCCCAGGGCCCCGGATGGCAACCCCCCCTTTTTTTTTGTTCTTCCTTTGTTCGTCAGCACCCAAAGCCCCCCCCCCCCCCCGACCTCAACAATTTGCGGCGGCAGCACCCCCCTGCTTCTCAATTCGCGGCTGCCCCCCTGCTTCTCAATTCGCGGCTGCAGCCCCCCCCCCGGTTCTCCTCTGCTCCAGGGGGCCCATGCTTGAAGCTGTGTAAGGGGCCCCAAAATTCCTGATGGCGGCCCTGACAGCGGGTCAGAGAAGGAGCTGCTGTGGGACATATGACAGTTGCTCTCTAAAAATTATGATTTAAAGCAAGTCGATTTAAATCAAATCCACCCTGGTACTAACTATCCAATGTTAGTACAGTGATCTCCCCTGATGAGCTATTGTGTTCCCTACAGGGGGATGCTGCCTCCCATCATAACACACCAGTCAGAGCCGTCAGTACCGTGCAGATGGCTTATAGTACTCAATGAACTGCGAGGGTCCTGATGAGCACATTTGTACTTCACTGATCCTACTCTGCAGTAACGTTCTGATTGTGTGGGCAGCAGGAGCCTGACAATGCACCGGCAATCTGCTGATCACAGGTGCAATGCTCTGCAGGCTCCAAAGAAAAAATAAAATAAATAAATGCACATTGTTTTAAGTGAACTTATTTATTAGTTCAACTGAAATCATGTTCTGTGATCGGCGTGATTGTACTAATCCTATAATACTCGAAAGAATGGTAAAATTTCCAGGTGGAAGCTCATAAACATGAGAAAACATTGTACTTGCTGCAAGGTATCATTTGCTGTGTCATCAGTCCTTTTATCTTTGATAGGAGCGGTGCGTTTAACTGGTTTAATGTGTTTGTGTAGTGAAGAGGTTATGCCGGGTACATATCAGAGCACTCCAGTGCCTGGAATACAGCCATTGATGAAACACTTGACTGTTTGGGCTAGGACTGCAGACGAGAGACTGTGTTCCCTGCCACACTGAATGTTTAATAGAGACTGTGGCAGTGCCAGGCGCTGCCATCCCACGCAAGGTCTGATATGTAATAATAGTACAGTGTCTTCCCGTCATCTAGTACCCAGATGTGTCAGGGGGCTTCTGTACGCTATTGAGGCAGCAAGACTTCAGCTTCCACTGCCAGCGTCAGGCGAGTCTCCCACAATCCGGATTAGGACTCATTTAGATCGATGCGTGTGGGTAGGGGTGAGGGATTTTTGGAGTGTATGGCAGGTGCACCGTCATGCATCAATGTGTGTTTTTTTTTTTTTTTTTTGTATGCACGTTTTCAATGCATTTTAAAATGTAGAATTTAGAGTGAATAGGGTTAACAGCCATTGACTGAGACTCGGTAATACCTTCTGCCAGTATACCAGAATGCTTGATGTGCATTTTGATGCATTGTCTGTCACTTTTATGGGTCTCCCAACACACTAAAATGCAGAAAAATATGGACATGCATTTTTTTTTTTTTTATGCGCTGCAATGCAGCGCTGAGATGGGAACAGGCATCATCTTTTTCATGGCGAACCACAGCATAGGTTTTAGCATGTCGGGAATGCATGTGATAAAATGCAACAGTGTAAATGGCCCTAAAAGGAACCTTTCAGGGCAACATGACAGGTTCTCCTCCATGGGTCCAATCACACCTCTCTGTTGGGGCACTAAAAGGCTTGTAGCCACAATCCATGGCAATGCACCTGCAGTGTGTGTGTTGTCACTCATTGTGAAGGCACCCCAACACATTGTACTGGAGAGCCCAACGCACCCCAAAACAACGCAACACCTATACGGTGCATCGCGAGTGCTGCATTTATAAATAAAAATAAAAAAGGATCATGTACGTTTTGTTATCAGTTGCATTGAATAGGCTGCCCTAATGCAATGCACAACAACAAAATGGAATGCTTTAGTGTGGCTGGGCCCTTATAATACTCCCCCCACCCCAACAAAAGTTTCCTTTGTCACGCTCCCTTTGCACACCGTTCATCTGTTGGAGCCTTTGGGAATATCTTCTCCTCCCTCCCCAGGAAACTTGTGCTTGGTTCTTAGTGCCCATCCCTCCAGGCTCAAACACATGGGGGAGAAGGTGATTAGAGTGTATATAAATCACAAGAAAAATTTAACATATTGCAGCTTATCGGTTCTTGGATACGATGGCTACATTGTTTGTTTGTCTCTTTGTTTTCACCTTGCAATCCTGTTCTAGGGTGAGAACATTCACCCACTGTGCTGTATCTATGGAGGAGCAGGATTGTCACCCTATAACATTCACCAAGTCACCTGCAGAACATGAGAAGATTCCATAAAGAATCTTTGAAAATTCAATGAACGCCGACATCATCCCAAGTACAAAAACTAGATCTAATGACCAGAAAAATGAAAAAAATGCATGTCGTTTGCTGGAATGTAATTTGTTAGGAAATAAAAAAGTTTGGAACACTGAGTAATATTAATTGAAAGATATCCACTACTGTTTAAACTAAGATTATACGTGTTGCTTTATATAATCCCAAAGATTAAACCTGATGTTCATTCATCTGTGACCATTTAGAATAGGGGTCTTCAAACTTTCTACACAAAAAGGACCAGTTTACTGTCCTCCAGACATTACGGGGGGACAGACAGCACCCCCACCCCTACGGATCGCTGGGGGGGTTCCAGTGCCGCATCCTTTGGGTCGGTGGGGCGGGGGGAGTGACCCACCCTTCGGATTGGTGGGGGAAACGGTGCCCCACCCTTCGAATCGGTGGGGGGGGCAGTGCCCCCCTTTAGGTTGGTTAGGGGGAGGGGGGACAGTGGATCTGTGTTTGGAATGCTTGGTAAATGGCACAACTCCCGACTGTCAGCATTCTAAAGCTGGCATTTTACATATATCGTACATTGCTTATTAATCAGCGTGATTGACTTAGGGGGCATTCACACTAGCAGTGTGTGTTACCACCCACCGGTGTGAGCTGTGATGCACTTTTAGAACACATTCTACAATTTACTTTTTTTTGGAACCTGCTTTGTCTGTGTGTTGGGACAGCGTTGGGACTGCACTGGGCCTGCGGTAGGCAAGATAGCCCAACCCATATGATGTGAAGAGGTTTTTTTTTTTTCATTTCTGCTCTCTGTTCTGCTTTACAGATGTAGTGCCCTCTACCATAGATACTAGGGTTTGTTTTTTTTGGTGATAGCTGCCAGGCAGGTAAATTTGTACAGGCCTATGCTACATGCTAGGCCTGTTTGTTTTGATCTGGGGCAGGGAGTGGTTAGTGTAGCAGTGGGTGTGACCACCTGTCCTTCAGTTCTTGGGCACCTCCCCTGCTTCCAGGGAGAATGTTCTGGAAGAGGGGCAGGGCTGGTTATTGGAGTGACAGGGAGCTCATGTGAGGAGCCCTGACCAATCCCCAACTAGAATTGGTAGGGGGCAGGCCTCCTACCTAAGCTCAGGTCCAGTCCACTGGAGGGGAGTTGTTGGCTGGGTGAAGTGAAGAATGGAGTGTTAGACTGCAGCAGGAGGCCCATCCCTATCTGGGGGAGTGCAGGCCTAAGCAAAGGAGCTCGGGAGCTGGGAGGGAGCCTCTCCTTACACGGTCATGGAGGAGGTGTCCTGGAACAGAGGAGCTGGAAAAGCAGTCGGTACGCATGTCCGGGTAAATTCTTCATCAAGGAATCAGGGCAGGAGAAGTTCGATGAGTGAGGCACAGTGGATATCTGGAGGAGGCATGCCAGGGGAGCAGGGTGCAAGGCCAGAGGATAGACTGTGGGGTTTTGTGTCAAATCGCTGTGGCCTGAGGGCATAGGGTTTGCAAGAAGGTCTGGCTGGGATCAATAGTCCACCAACCATTTTGTGCTGCTAAATAACTGGGCCATCAAGAAAGGGTACTGCAGGCCCCTGGCCTATCAGATTTCAGCAAAGTTTAGCAACCACCAGGGATTATTCAGAGTAATCCCTGGTGCAGTGTGAAGATGATGGGTCGGAAAGACTAAAGCAGTGGCAGTGAAGTTTGTGCAGGAGGAGAAGAGTCCTGGGAGTAACAGTCTGCAGGAGCTGTGCAGAGGAGTAATAGTCTGCAGGGGTTGTGCAGAGGATGAAGTAAAGTTGAGACTGCCAAGGTTAGAGTCCATCATTTTTCTAAGCACCAACAGATTCAACAATTCTTCAATAAATATGGCAAGTGTGATCCGTTCTATGGGCATCCCATACCCTTTCCCCCCAACCATGTTATATCCCCCATAAACAAAATCAAAACAAAAGCAAATGACTGTTCATTGTCTACTAGAGAGAGTGATGTTTGAAGGTCTGGCAGCAGGGTGAATATGGTGGATGATAGTAACTAGTAGCAACCATCCGCTACACAACACCTGAAGGCAATGCTTTGGTGTTATCTGTCCTGAGACTATTTATGACATTACTAGGTTTCAGCACAGAGAATTGACTGAATGTCTATGAAATGACCCTTGGTACTATGAAAAACTGCCAAGGTTGGCGTTATATGTCAATTAGGGGCCTATACAAGTACTGAATGCTACCCGGACTGACACTGGACACCACAGGGTGAATGTGTGCATGGATGTGATCTGACCACCCTTTACTTGGCCATTGCTTTCCTAAACAAAAACAGTCACATTGGGCGACTGCTTACAGACAGATCTGACTTGTCAGGGAATTTGAGAAGGTTTTCCCTCCTATTTTTCCTCCACTAACATTAGATTGAAGATAATAAAACTGTAGGAGGAATTTTAAGATCTCATCGAACTCTTTCTCAATAGAAATAACACGTCAGTAAAGTGATTCCAGCCTGACACATTTGGCTGAGCGTGCACGTTTATGCAGGGAGCAGATACACATGCCTCAGGTTTTGATTTAAAAAAAACTCTTCCCATCTGCAGAGGTCACGGTGTGCGCCCACAGACATCAGACCGTCATTGCACAGACAATCATTCTATGTCTGTGGGCGCCTATACAGTCTGGGACATGACGTGCCAGTTGGGAGAACCCAGCACCTAGGGTTTAGCCGAATATGCATTTTTATTTAAGAAGCAAACACATGGCTTCAGTCCTATTTTGAGGAAAGCCATAAAAAAAATAAAAAATGCAATCCAAATAACAATAACAGTCTTCTCATTTGTAGGGTTCACAGAGGCCCACATACTTCAGACCATCCCCAATGTGCAGTGCTGGATTTGAGACCCCTAGGCAGTCTAAACCTTGGGCCCCCCCCTTGCAGGTTTCTCGTGCATGCGCTGTCAGTGGGTTGACATTGAACCAAGTAGTGTACACATGTTGGCTGCTAGATGGAGATGACCATCACTACTGTACATTACACTTATGTAGACTGCCCCAAACTATTTTACAAACTGGCAGATGAAAGTAGATGAGCTTTTAAGAAGACAAACTGTAATGTGAACCTGATGTCTACGTGCATGTGTACTTTAATGGGGTTGAGTGCATTACATTATTACAGTATTTTCTTGACAGAGTCTTGTTTTTTTTTTTACCCCTTTGCGCCGGCTCTCACCTGCCCTTTAAAGGGGTTTGGAATTCCGGGAGGTGGGGCGGAGCTTGTGACCATGTGACTGCCGTAATTGGTTGTCACGGCGGTCACATGATCGGGAGCTTTTCATGAGCCACCCAGTCACTGTGTCGGGAGTGTGCAGGGCGTGCTCTCTCGGCACAGTTCTATCGGCGCTATTGCATGCAAATATGTGGCCCCTCGACACCAAGGCCCAGCTGCCGAGAGGTCGCATATTTACGTGTGCTCGGCGCTTAGGGATTAAACTTTTGTTCATTAATCTTTAAAGTATAAAAATAAAAAAAAGAGCCTAGGTCAAGGTATTAGAATAAGGCTCGGTTCACACTGCCGTGACCTGAAAGTCACGTGACTAAGACCCCTTTCACACTGAAGCGTTTTAGTGCTAAAAAGAATGTAAAGCACCTCTCCTGTCTCTCCAATGTGAAACCCTGAGTGCTTTCACACTGGAGCGGTGCGCTGGCAGGATGGTAAAAAAAAGTCTTGCTAGCCGCATCTTTGAGGCGCTGTAGGAGCGGTGAATACACCGCTCCTAAAGCACCCCTGCCCATTAAAATCAATGGGCAGCGCTGCCAAACTGCGGTTTTAAAAGAGGAAGTAAACCCCAAAAAATATTTTCCTGTAAAAAAAAAAAAAAAAAAAAAAAAAAAAAAAAAACCCTACAAGAGAAAGGCATAATGAGCTAGTATGCATAGCATACTAGCTCATTATGTGGCACTTACCTGAGATCAAAGCCCCCGAAGCGCTCCTCGTTCCCCTCCGCCTCCAGGTCCCCTCCGAGCTTCTTCCTTGTATCGCCGCTCCGGCGCTGTGATTGGCCGGAGCAGCGATGACGTCACTCCTGCGCGACCGCAGATCCCAATCAGAAAACCGGCACGCTCAGTGCGCCTGCGCCGTAGACATCGGTGCAGTGTTTTCTGCAAATATCTCCTTAACCGTGTAGGTTAAGGAGATATTTCTTGCACCTACAGGTAAGCCTTAATCTAGGCTTACCTGTGGGTGCAAGTTGTCAGGTTGGGTTTACAACCACTTTAACTGAGCACTCGAGCCATATCACAGCTCCGTGTGTCCATTCAGACAAGTGGCCCCGGCCCCGCCCCCCCACCGATTGGCTAACTGACTTTCATTGACAGCCATGGGAGCCAATGGCACTTCTGCTGTGTCTCAGCCAATCAGGAGGAGAGCCCCCGACGGCTAAGACACTTGTGGACATCGCTGGAGAGAGATGGGGCTCAGGTAATTAGAATAGAATAGAATAGAATGCATTAAGATAAAAAAAAAAAACTTCTGCCTTTAAAACTTCTTTAAAGTTATTGTAAACCCTTACAGACCACTTAGACCTACAGGTAAGCCTAGATTAAGGCTTACCTGTAGGTGCAAGAAATAGGTTTACTACACGGTTTAGAACAGGGATATGCAATTAGCGGACCTCCAGCTGTTGCCAAACTACAAGTCCCATGAGGCATAGCGAGACTCTGACAGCAGCAAGCATGACACCCAGAGGCAGAGGCATGATGGGACTTGTAGTTTTGCAACAGCTGGAGGTCCGCTAATTGCATATCCATGGTTTAGAAGATATTTGCGCAAGACATGCACCGATGTCTACGGCGCATGCACCGTAGACAACGGCGCGCAGGCGCACTGAGCGTGCCATTACTAACGGCGTTCATGCTGTTAGTGGCGGCACCTGCGCGGGAGTGATGTCATCGTGGCTCCGACCAGTCACAGCGCCGGAGCCGCGATACGAGGAAGACACTCTGGGAGAGATGGCGGTGATGGAGAGGAACGAGCACCGCTGCGGGCGCTTCGATCTCAGGTAAGTAATACATAATGAGCTAGTATGCTATGCATACTAGCTCATTATGCCTCTCTTGCAGGGGGTTTTTTTTTCAGTTTTTTTTTTTTTAAGAGGGTTTACTTCCTCTTTAAACTACAGTCACACTTGTACAACTCCAAAGTTGTGCCAACTTTGGAGTGCAACTTTGACCAGTGATAATAGACAACTGTTGCATTGTATAACATTCAGGTATGACTTTCATGCAACTTTTGAGGGTTAACATTGAAGTCTATGACCCTCAAGTTGCATGAAAGTCAGACCAAAGCAGTGCATGAACTACTCTGAAGTTGCTGCAGCTTTAAGTCGCGCATATACGAATAGTTCTCATTGGAAAACATGGTGAACGACTTGTCATGCGACTTTGCTGTCCAAAGTTGCATGGCAAGTCACAAAAGTGTGAATGGAGCCTTATGCCGCGTACACACGATCGTTTTTCATGACGTTAAAAATGGGCATTAAAACCGACCGCGTGTATGCTCCAGAGCATTTTTAAACGACGTGAAAAACGGGCATTAAAAATTTTGAACATGCTCTATTTTTTCACGTCGTGAAAAACGGTAGTGTGTATGCTTTTACAAGGGGAAAAAAAACGCGCATGCTCAGAATCAAGTATGAGACGGGAGCGCTCGTTCTGGTAAAACTAGCGTTCGTAATGGAGATAGCACATTCGTCACACTGTAACGGACTGAAAAAGCACAAGGCTGAAAAGCGCGAATCGTCGCTCAACAAACTTTACTAACATGAAGGGTGGCGCCATTCGAACGGATCTTCCCCTTTATAGTGCAGTCGTACGTGTTGTACGTCACTGCGCTTTGCTCGAGCGGTTTTTTTCATGATCGTGTGTACGCAAGACAGGCTTGAGAGAAAACAAGAAAAAAACCGACGAGAAAAACGTCAGTTTTAAAAATGACATTAAAAACGGACGTGTGTACGCGGCATTAGGCTTCATGTACACAGGATGCTTTTACAACCTCTCCTGAACGATTTAACTGGACAGTAACCCACGTTTAAAACATCCATTTTGCCGTGTTTAAAAAAAAAAAAAAAGGGTGAGTTGCCGCGTTTAGCGCTTGAACTCAGCTTATAAAACAATTTTTTTGCATTCCAAAAAAAGCCTCTAAACTCTACTGCCTAGAAATGACTAAACGACCCTGTGTACATGTAATTATAAGATAACAGAGGAGAGTTCAGGAGCAGTTGAAAAAAAAAAACTACTCCTAAACGTCCGTTTACCAGCAGCAGTGTACATGAGGCCAGACTACAGACGCACTAGCCTCCTGAATTTGATTTATTAAACACAAAAGAAAGTACCTGAAAAGTATAAACAAATGTTATGCTTCCCAGATCAAGTTTGCCTACGTTTACATGCATTTAGATGCAGAGTATCCAATTAGCCTCTGGATGCACAGAATTTTATTTAGTCTAAACGCAGCTAAACAGAGCGCAGCCCAATGCATCTAAACACCAATTGTAAATTGCACCATTAAAATCATTCCATGCATTTAAATGGGTTTAGAAATGTCCTTTAAAATCATGTATGGGCAACAGGGCCGCCATCAGGGGGGTACAGGCAGTACACCTGTAAGGGGCCCGGAGGTCCCCAGGGGCCCGGATGGCAACCCCCCCTTTTTTTTTATAAGGGGCCCAGAGGTCCCCAGGGCCCCGGATGGTAACCCCCCATTATGTATTTTTTAATAATTTTTTTTTTTTTTGTAAGGGGCCCAGAGGTCCCCAGGGCCCTGGATGGCAACCCCCCCCTTCTCAATTTGTGGCACCCCCCGCTTCTCAATTTGGTGGCGGCAGTACCCACCCCCGGTTCTCCTCTGCTACAGGGGGCCATGCCTGAAGCGGTGTAAGGGGCCCTAAAATTCCTGATGGCGGCCCTGATGGGCAAGCACAGTGGCTAGGTGCCTAGCACTTCTGCCTAGCCGTACTGGGGTCATTGGTTCAAATCCCAACCACGGCACTATCTGCCTGGAGTTTGCATGTTCTCCCTGTGCCTGCGTGGGTTTCCTCTGGGTACTCCGGTTTCCTCCCACACTCCAAAGACATGCTGGTAGGTTAATTGGCCCTAGTATGTGTGTGTTTGTATGAATGTGAGTTAGGGACTTTAGATTGTAAGCTCCTTGAGGGAAGGGACTGATGTGAATATACAAAATATATGGCACGCACTGTGTAAATTGATGGTGCTATACAAACACCTAGAAATAAATAAAATGCATGTCACTGCAGGTGTGAATGAGGCCCAAGTGTTCACGGCATGCAAAGTTCAGTTAAATGGATTTGAATAAATTTTGCCTTGCTCATCAAACACACACATTGCAAAAGCAAAAGGAAATTTTTTAAATAAGTGTTAGTAAGCAAAAAAAAAAAAAAAAAAAAAAAAAGATTAGAATTTTATATCTATCTACAGCTATATAGAGATATCTAATACATAGATAGAACTCTATCTAGAGAGAGCTATCAATCTATATATCTAGAGAGATCCATCTATAGAGAGAGATCTATTATCTTTAATATAGATATAGAGAGATCTCCCCAATATAGATAGCTCTCTCTATATAGATGGATCTCTATCTATATCTATCTATCTATCTATCAAGATCTATCTATATCTATATTATTAGAGAAAGATCTTTCTCTAATAATATAGAAAGATCTTTCTCTAATAATATAGATAGATCTATCTATATTATTAGAGAAAGATCTATCTATATCTATATAGAGAAAGATCCATCTATATAGAGAAAGATCCATCTATATAGAGAAAGATCCATCTATATAGAGAAAGATCCATCTATATAGAGAAAGATCCATCTATATAGAGAAAGATCCATCTATATAGAGAAAGATCCATCTATCCACACAAAAACACACAAGAACACACCAAAAAGCGCTTATTTGCCAAAACCGCAACATGCGCAGTGCATAACTCGTAGCAACCAATCTGACCTCCTTCTCTCAGCAAACAGAGCAGTCAATGGTTGCCATGGGTTACCACACTGCATCCTGTATCATACGACAACCCCAGCTGCGTTGAAAACCACCAAACCCTTCTTACCTGTGCATCCTGTACATGGGAATGACAGAGCCATGCCAAAGAGGTCCTGGGACCCCATTCCTCTGCCAGCTCAGCAGGCTGAGTTCAGGGTACGCGTTGCCCATGGAGACATGGTGTGACTTGCCCTCTGCTGCCAGAGAAGACGCTGAGCTCCCCATGTGTGCCCCGATCTCACACAACTTATCCCGGACTAGATCTGAGAGAGCCACACAGGAAGCGCCAGGAGGTGGTGGAGGGCATCAGAGAGGGACAGGGGAGGGACAGAGGAGGAGGACGACAGCAGGCATGGGGACACGGCACAAGGACTAAACAGAGGGAAATGGGCACAGCTGTCAGGAGACAGGGAAGAAGGGAGGGAGGGACACACATAGAGCAGGGAGGAAGAGGGAAGAGGCTTGGGAAGGCAGAGGAGGTTACAGGGAATCACCTTTATCACACACAGCCAGCGTGCAGAGGAGAGAGAGAGAGAGGAGAGAGAAAAGTGGCAGAAGTGACTCAAAAGAAAATGGAATACACAAGCAAGTAAAAGAAAAAAAACAATCTAGTGGAAAAAAAAAAAAAAAAGTGTGGCATGGACAGCTGCGTCCCTCTCTCCCGGGTGACACACCGACATGTGCATCTGTGGGTGACGGAAGAGGAAGACACAGAACCTGTCCCGCAGCATTCAGGTGTAATTACAGGACGGTAAGTGGTGTCACCTCGTAGGTGTCATCATATAAAAACATCCAACCATAGATCTCTACCACTGACAAGGCTCCTTCCAAGCAATTAAGCATCATAAAAAGAGGCGGAAATGCTCGTTACCCAAAGTCCAGATACCGGCTTACTCGCTAGCTATGATCGCTAATCGCTGCTTTTATTGGACAACAATGATTTGCATTAGTTTCAGGAAATTGCCCATTAGCGCTGCTTGTAAAGTGATGCACAGAGGCTTACCTAAAGGAGCTTTTAAGTTTAGTGCATTAAAGCCCCACTCCATCCAGGAGAATTTTTATATATATATATATATATATATATATATATATATATATCCCCATTGCAAGGATTAAGGGGCCGGGGCTAAATTTGCACCTGAAATGGACCCTTTACCAGTGCAGATCGCGGCCGCCATGGAGATGTGCGAACTGGCTTCATTGAGAGCCGGTCACACTCTCCTGTCATGCGAATTGAATGCGGGGACCCAGCCTTAATGTTCATTAAAGTAGAAGTCCACCCTAACACTAAAATCTCTACATCTACAGACATCCACGATCTAACACTAACCTATCTAGCCCAAAAAAGAAATCAGTATAAATACCTTTTTTGAAGACGATCGGACCCGATCCCACGCTGAGCTGTCAGCTTCGTTGTGCAGGCGGTTGCAGAGGACACTTCCGACAACGGAAGCCCCATAGTAAGTCTTTGGGTGACGTCACTTCCCATTCATTTCACAGCCGTTGTCAACTGTGTCCTCTGCTGAAGATCGGGTCGGCTTCAGAAAAGGTATGTATACCGATTTCTTCTTTACAGGGCTAGATAGGCTAGTGTAATGCCACGTACACACGACCGAGTTCCTCGGCGGTGAAAACACCGCCGTGAAACCCGACGGGAAAAACGAGGACCGGCCTGGTCCCCTTTTCCCAGTCTACACACGGCCGTTTTTCACGTCATGTTTCTCTTGGTCGAGAAAACCGCCCGTGTGTAGGCTCCCTAGCAGTGTTTCCCTATGGGAAAACTGCAGAGGAAAAAAATGCCACGATTCGCGACAAGAAAAATTAGTGCATGTTCTAATTTTTCTCGTCGTGATTCTCGCCGTTTTTCTCGTCGGGAAAACTGCTGGAGAGCCCACACACCGCCGTTTTTCTCGTCCAAGTGAAAAAATGACAGTTTTCCCGACGAGAAAAATGATCGTGTGTACGCGGCATTAGATTGTGGATGTCTGTAGATGCTGAGATTTTAGTGTTAGGCTGGACTTACACTTTAAAGTGGTTGTAACATACAGGCATACCCCACTTTTAAGTACACAATGGAGTTTATTTACTATCGCTGGAAAGTGCAAAATCAGGCTCACTTCTGCATAGAAACCAATGAGCTTCCAGGTTTTATTACCAGGCTTCATTGAACAAGCTGGGGTTAGAAGCTCATTGGTTTCTATGCAGAAGTGAGCCTGATTTTGCACTTTCCAGCGATAGTAAATAAACCCCATTGTGTACTTAAAAGTGGGGTATGCCTGTATACATATACCCAGTGAAGTGACTGGCCTTAGGTGATACACAGAGATAAAACAAATAACAAATCCACCTGTATAAGCTGTACCTGTCTATCTGCAGTCTTCTCTACATCCAAAGTGCAGAATTTATAAAGCTTGTCTGAGCTGTCAGAAAAAAAGGGTCCAAGAGCTGAAATTAAACTCTGCAGAGCTCAGCGAGAAGAGCTCTGAGAGCTGATTGGAGGGAAGAACCACCCCCCTCCTTTCACAGAGCAACAGAGCTGAGCCTGTCAATCAGCTGGAGCTCCATCTGCTGTCACCATTTTTCTCTTGGTGTCAGGAAAACTTGTCAGAAGTGACTAATGCAGATAGCAGAGGAATGAAGTAGCAGACAGAAGTGCCCTGGAATGAGACAAGTACACACTATAGAGGGATATGCTTTGTTCATATTTCATGTCTGAGGTTTACAAGCTGCACAGATCAACAATGTCTTACCTCAAGAGCACATAGAAAACAAGGCCTGCAACAGCTGCAGAATCGGGGAGAAGAGGCTGCAGGGACCAGTCTAGAAGCACGGAGGAGCCTCTGGGAGCAGAGGGTCAGGTAAGTAAGGGCTTGTTCACATTAGCAGTTGAGGATGGCAAAACCCAGTGGTTGAGCCATGCTTTTACCACCTTCCAATTGCTACCCCCTTTTGCTGCAGAAGCAGTTGCTGGGGGGTGTTCACATGCCACAGTCGCAATGCTTTGTTTCATGGCCACGGCGAGAATTATACCCTCTGTGGTTTTCTGCGGCTGTAGCGCCGGCTGAACGTAACCCATCAAAGTGAATTGGGGGGGGGTTCTGCAAACGTCTCGCAGCTGTGTGCAGTAGAATGTGGGGATCGAGGGATTAAAGCAGGCGGCGAGAAGGCGATACAACACCTCCTCACCGCCTGTCAAATGCTCTCTGAAGAGCTATCAGAATGCAGATCGCTCCTCCGAGACCAAAGCAACTGTGAACGAGCCTTAAAATTGCTTTTCCTGGTCCCCTAGACCTAAACGAATATTTAACCCTTGCAAGAGAGGAGTTTTACTCACTCCCCGCTGCCATGTGGTGGCACGGGTGCTTGGGGAATAATCGATCAGGGACCCAGTACTGTCACATGGAGGCAGGGAAAGAGTCCTCTGTAGGTTCTAAGTCAAGTCTTCCTGTGTTGAAACGGCCATTAGTAGTCTCCAGTGTGACAACGCAGGAGCCCAAGTGTGAGACTGGGACAGTGTGTTGTCACTAAAGGTCGACCGATTAACCGGCTGATTTTTGTCATTTTTTTATTAAATCGGCATCGGCCAATTGTGCTGCAAATTAGGCCGATTAAAACTTCAGCGCAACTTGCAAATGACTTCTGTAATAGAAGTCAATACAAGTCACCTGAAGTCTCCCCAGCGACTTGTCTCTCCTATCTGGGCGGCCTGCCAAGTCTGAGAACATCCCCGATAAGTAGAAACATTATATCTCTTTACTTCTTTTATCAAAGGAATGAATTCAGTGTGTAGGAGATCTCAGTTTTAACCTTTAAAAGCGGTGTTTCAGCCAAAAAAATTTTTTTTTTTTTTTTAGAAGTCAGCAGCTACAAACACTGTAGCTGCTGACTTTTAATAAGGACGCTTACCTGTCCAGGGGAGCCCGTGATGTCGCCCCCCCCCCTCCCGAGGCCGATTCGTCCACCGGATTGGGTGCCGGCGACGCCATTCTAACTAAGGGAAACAGGCAGTGGAGCCTTGCGGCTTCACTGCCCGTTTCCTACTGCGCATGCGCGCAGCGCTTTGTGAATGGCTGGCTGTCTTCTGGGGGACACCCACAGGTCCCAGAAGACAGCTGGCCCCATTTCCCAGGAGACAACGCGAGGGAGGACGAGAACGAGGAGCTCCGCGGTATAGGAAGTGGCAGATTAGGACGACTGCCTAGCAACAGGCGTTTTTAGTAAGTAAAAAAAAAATTTTTTTTCAAATGTTTATGATATTTGAAAAGGAGCCTGTTAATGTAATTTTTTTTTTTTTTAAGGGTGGACCTCCGCTTTAAGGCTGCTTTCACACTGGAGCGGGCGGGCATTGACTATAAATCGCTGCTAGTTTTTAACCCCACTAGCCGCCAATGAACGGGTTAAATTCGCCCGTGTAGCGCCGCTGTCGAAGTGCTTTGCAGGTGCTTCGGCAGTGGTGCCCATTTATTTCAATAGGCAGGAGTGGTGGAGGTGCGGTATACACACCGCTCCAAAGATGCTGCTTGCAGGAGTTTTTTTAAACGTCCTGCCAGCGCATCGCCTCAGTGTGAAAGCACTCAGGCTTTTACACTGAGACTGCAGGGGAGACATTTTTTATGGGCTTTACAGGCGCTATTTTTAGCCC